>VXBL01009141.1:74597-252361 GCA_013400195.1 Aramus guarauna | reverse complement strand
AAAAAAAAAAAAAAGAGACTGTCCAGCTGCTTTCTGTGTTAAAAGGAGTTGAACATAGGTCACTGCATAAATCAGTGTTTATTTTTACTGGTGTTCCAGAATTGCAGTCCTCTTAAGATATCTATTCAGGACATCAGATCCTCAGGTTGGAGTAAACGTTGATTTCCTGAGGTCTGTGGGCCTGCACACATTGCTATAAACTGAGTATCTGGTTGAATGTTTGTTGCAGTTAGTTAGAAGATAAATATAACTGGCCTATTTTCTCACTGTTGGAATGTGATAAAGGTGTTAAAAATAAAACAGACAACAAAAAATCCAAATTTTTATTAGCTCTTCAAATAATCTAATGTATTTAACCTGTTGACTTACTTGAAAGAAATGCTGTTTTCTTTCTAGGGGCAGCAACAACAGCAACTGTTATTTAGAGGAAGGAAGTGATAAAATTACAGTGGTGATGGACACCTTTTTATATGCACTAATAGTAGTGCATAGTTAAGTGCAGCTACGCAAGGGAATAAAATGATAGCTACGACTGTAAAAATAGAGGAGAGGTCATGCAGTGGTCCCTAGATAACAGGACCACATGGAATGAAATAGTTTGTCTGAAATAGTCATGCCACTGATAAAGCTGCATGTTTGTCATAGCATAAAAGGTGTGATTTTTCTCCTATGTGTGGTGTACCTGCTATTTTTCCATCTTCCCACAAAAAAAGGACAGTGGCAGCTTCAAAACAGGCATTGTATCTGCATATGGGAAAAGCAAATTGGAGAGAAAAAAAAAAAACAAAAAAAAAAACAACCTAGCAACCCTAGAGCTATTGTTCCACTTTGAAGAGCAGGGCTTTCTCCTGTTACTGGAGTTCATTCCCAGCACTGAAGTGTGTCTGGAGTGGGAGGAAGGTGCATGGCTGTCTCCTCTGCATTTACGTCCTTTCAAATAATGCCACTGACTTCACCTTACATACCATCTGGAGGTGTTTCCTAGTATTTCATTGCTAAAAAGATCAACTCTTAATAAATAAATAAATCAATCCAGTTGTTGTGAGGAGTGATTGTGGAATTCAAAATACAGATGGGCTTGGCTTAGCCCTAACTCTGTCAGGGGAGGTGCTGTGACTTTGCTGAGGTGGTAAATGGTTTTGGTTTGACTTTTCCTTGTGATAATATGACATGGATTTAACAGCTCTTAGATATGAAATCTGCAGTCAGAGGTTTTTGGGGTTTTGTTTGTTTGTTTCTTTAAATCACATTGGTCTTCAATTTACTTTTTGTTTTTGTGGGGAATGTGAAAATGAAAACTTGTCACTGGGGTTTAGTAGCATTGATTAACTGTCCTGGAGTTAATTGGCATCAACTTACTATCACTTCTAATAGGTGGTATCATAGTACTTTCATAGGTCATACTGTTACATGTGAGAGCCTTACAGAGAAAATTAAGTTTCTGGTACCTCTGTGCAGTGGCAAAATTCTGACCTTGCTGCTCAGGTGAGGATGGAGGAAAGCATTTCTCTGGGATGAAAGATGCAAACACATGCTTGTGGGCACGCAGTGTGCAATAGTAGCGTCTTTGGGCTCAGAAACTGCTGTTCAGTGTCTCTGCCTGTTCTCCCCCAGATTGAAAAAAACATAAAAGGGGAAAAAAAAACCAAAACCCACATGCCACCACTGCCAAAANAAAACCAAAACCCACATGCCACAACTGCCAAAAAAACCCAAAAACAACCAAACGAAAAAACCCCACTTGAATCTCGCCTTGCTTCTAGCATGCAGGTACTTATCCTTGTAAAGGAGCAACATTTCCTGTGGTGGGAATCCTCACAGCTATTTTCAGTAATATCTAATATGTTACTTAATAAGGGTAATGTTTAAAGTCGAGATGGTCACATTGCGTTCATTAAATGTTAGGGGGGTTAGGTTTATGATCAGCTTTTTTTTTTTTTTTAAACTTTGAACCATCAGTTAAGTCAAGGTAGCTAGCACAACAAGTTTTTATGGTCTGCACTGCACTCAGCTACTTTGAGGAAGGGTTTAGAACCTGGTTTTATAACCTCTATAGCTATAACTAGAAGGGTTTACTGGACAGTGCCAGTCACAATCTCCAGCATGTTTATCTTGCAAAGAAACTGGCAGCGGTGTTTTTTAAGAGCCAAAGAGACCAGAGATGTTTTCCAAATGTATGCTTTCTTTGGATAGCTTATGTGGGGGTTAGTCAACCTAATGCCATTTAGTATGCAGCTTTTGATTCTTCAAAAGAAAATTGTCATTTAGTTTTGCTCTATTTGTATGAACCTTTAGCTTGCTGGAGAGTGATGCCTCTGAAATTTCTCCTCTAGAAATGAAGCATAGCAAAAGCTGTAAACATGAACGTGCCTTCATGCTGCGGTTCCTTTACTCCTCCTTCCCTCATTGTTTCAAAACCATAATTTATAGAGGTTATTCTCTTCAATAGTGTATTAAGTAAACAACCTTAATCTAGCAGCATTGACAGTTTTGCTATGCTTTTCCCCACATCTTTGAAGATGCATGTAGCAGTGAAGCAGGAAGAGGGCGTAATAGAATTTAGTATTTGACGTATTTTAAATAGAGAACATCTGCCTTTTCAAAATGAGATATCTCTGAGTAATTTTCCCCAAACTGTTATTCTCTTAGTACTGTACTAAGTCCCTACATAACATTCCCTGCACAAAAGATGTAGCAGATAATACTTCATTTCAACTTAAAATCTCTCTGGAAGCCAAATACCTATCATGCTAAACCAGTGAAGGTCACCTTGGGGAGAGGACTGCCACTTCTTGCCTGTCGCTGGAACGCTGCCATGTGTTAAAGGGAGCCTGCTTCTAAGTGGCTCAAGAGAACTCAGTAAAGCAAATTAATGTGTGTGCGCACTGGTGTTAATGTTTGCTTTTTTCTTTCTTCAGGCACCTTTTATTTTTATCTTTGAAACGCTAAAAGATTGGAGAGACTTAGGTCACTTTTATTCATTGAAAATGAAGTTTTATGATAACAAACTGTGAAATCTATCTGTTTACAAAGTGGTTTGATTTGTAGTCCATCCATTTGCCTTGTGCTTTCTAATACTTAGCAAGGCCAGATCTTTCCCAACAGCGATGAACTGCTGCTCCCACTTCCAGCAGCAGTGATGGGAAAGTGCTTGTGACTGAAACTCTTCGGTTGTGATGGTGCCAGGTACCCCGAGATGCAGTCCTTTGAAACTTTGCAGAAAATTCAAGGGAATTAGGTAATAGAACAGGAATGGATTTCAGGGGCCCTTTCAAAATGTGAAACATTAAGCTTAAAATTGAAGGGGAGAAATTTGAGCTGTTGTTTTGAAAACCTATGGGGCCAGTTCTTATGCAGCATTTAATAGAAAGGTAATAGTTTCAGTCTGCTTTGGCTGATTAATTTTCATAGTCCATAGCTCAAAAATAACCTCTGAGAAATGTCAGAATGCTTTTATCTTTGTGCATTCTTTCTCATCTGTTTTTTTGTTTTATGACATAGTTTCGACAAAATTTTTAGCCCTGTCTGCTATTATAGTGTACTTAATTTATCAAAAAAAAAAGGGCAAAACAAAACCAACCTCAATGACAAAATGGAAGGGAAAATTACAGGTACTATTTAACATGGCTGCGTTTAACCATGAGAGCCCACTTCATCTGAAATCACAGTACAGTCTTTCTTCCTCTTGTGTCTGAGCACTGTGCACTTTGAGGGATCCACTTGTACCATCTGCACATGCATCCAGTAAGTCCAATCATTGGATATTTTCATGTTTGTTCTCCCATCCTTCAAGACGAATAGAAGGATGAAGGACAGAAAAATACAGAAGCCGCTTCAAATGTGTGAATATTTCCTTTGTGTTCTGCTGGGAAATGTATTTCCAGAAACAGAATTAGTGAAAACATTATCAAGGGGCCTGTAGGGGAATTATTTAACAAAATAATTGCTATCTGGAGGGGAGAACAAGGTCAGTAGCCTTGACATGTAGTTATATTCTGGGGCAGGGGAGCAGAAATGAAAGCACCCACTTGCAGTCTCATAAGATTTTGATTCCAGAGGGCTTGAATAAGTTGGTATATTAGAACTTTTTTTTTCCCTGTGGTTGAAACCTTAATATAGTTTACGGGAAATAAATAATTGCAAATATATTTTAAGCATACTCAGACAACCTCTTCGTAGGGAAGTAATCTGAAGCTTTCATCTGGTATTCTGAGACTGTAGCACTGAAACAATTGAGCACCTTTGATTTGTAATTGGCCTAAAAACCCTCTTTGAACAGGTTTTCTTTGGAGATGGAAAGTAAACAGAGGAAGTCAAATTACACTTTTCTCAAAGTAATTTGTATCTCTAAATTTTTCATTAGAACCTATCTGTAGTGAGGAGTTCATGGTAATAAATCTTTCTCAAGATTGGGTGCATCTGAAGGATCAGGTGTCTCTCAGATAAGACAGTCTGCTGGAACTCCCACTTGGAATAGCTTTGTTCTCTCTGGCTAATGCATCAGTATTAAGGAAACCACAAAAATGTTGGGAGAGAAGAGTACTGTGCTGTCAGCTGTGCAAGACTGCCTGTGTTCTTTTAAGAAATATAAATGAAACATTCCCTTGAGCTGGATTTCCTGAAATAAAGATGTTTGGTTGGGGGGGGGGGGGGTTGGTTGTTTTGTTGTGTTTTTTTATTTTTTTTATTTGCTTGGAAACCTAATAAATGGACCTGCCTCTATGTGCTGGCTAATTACTTCCTAAAAGCTTCCCTTTATTGTCCTGTAGGCAACAAAATCTGTTTATCACATGATAAATCTTCTGCCTCAATGCCCCTGACAAATGAGGCATGAGTGCAAATACTCTCTCTCAAAATATAAAAAGACTTGGTGTGATTCCCCCATACCACCTTTAGCATTATTGAATGCTTTTATGCTATGAGAAATATGTACTTTAATGCTTGAGTGAAATGTTCCTTTTTATGTCTGACAAGGGGGTTTTGATTGTCCTGATTTTTTTCCACTCGTTAATAGTGACAGCATTCAGAAAATGATAGAGGTGAAGCAGTGCTAACATTGTGAACTTGTTCTTACACGTGCTGCCTGATGCTGTGTCGTTTGGACTAGCCACAGGCATTGAAAACTTGGCTAAGCTAGTCTTGAAGACAGGAAATAAGGCAAATTGAGAAAAAATTGCAAATGAATCTCCTGCATTCTGTGTTGGTCATATATTTAAAAATACATATATATTCTCTGTAAATACTCTGTAGAGTACCAGACCACGGTGAAAACCTCATTAAGTGTAACTGGAAAGTCACGAATTGTCTAGGAATTGATTTTCAAAGTATTCTGAAATTCTGCTTTGTCTTTTTGGTGTACATGTATTGAATATTTGTAGACAATTGTCCTTGCCATAACATTTCTGCGTTGTGTTACCTCATCCTGTTTGATAACAACAGTGATTCTCAAAGAAAAAAGTAAACAGTCAAAAATGAGCAAGAGTCCAGAACTGGCAGTAGGAGTGCTGGGTGAAGACATACGGCAGCGATGTCTCCACTGCAAAGCCTTTGTCCAAGGATCCCGCGGGTCAGAGTGTGTTCCTTCTTTCATGCTGTTGCTGCAGCCTGACATACTTTTATAGGTATCGTGCATTGTCTGATCTTGACAATTTTATGAAAAATGACACAGGACAAACTACACATGCCTGGCAACATACGTGTTGAAAAGAGAAACTCGGAATTAGATTTGAAATATCTGGCTCCTGGTGATGCACTGCTGAAAGAAAGGGCTTTGTGAGGTTACATGAGTGCTCTTCCTGGCATCTAGAAAGTTGCCTCTGTTCTGTCCTGGGCAGAAGTATCCATTTCTGATTCATCAAATTGTTGAAATGCTACCTTCCTTCCTGTTATTCCCATCACTGGTTCCCAGATTCAAGAATGCAAAGGCCCAGCACTTTGCATCCAGTTTTGTCGTTGCTTTGCAAAACTTGCATGTTTCAGGCCTGAGAAACATTGCTTTTTCTACTCTTAGAAGATCACTTATGAACATACTACTTTGAATAAAACTTTTGTTTCAGACTTCAGTAGGAGAATACTGAGCTGTGTTGCCTTGTGTATGTCCACTTTACAAAGAGCTACTGTAAGCTATGCCAGCTTTTTTTCTTTCCCAAATGCTGTCTAGTTTTATAAATGCCATGGCTGTAGTCATGCTGACAAATGAGTGGAAAGTAGAATATTCTGCGCAGGTAGTAGGCAAAACCCACTGTTGGATTCTCCGTCACAAAATAAATGTTTAGTTTCTACTTTCCTTTCTTCTAGTTATTAAAATGTGTGCTTTTTTTAAAAAGGGGGAAAAAGAAGGTTTGGAGGCATGGAAGATAACATCTTTCCTGATGTTTATTTGCTATGGAAATCTCTTTGGGTTGAAGAGGAAAATTTTTTCAGCTCTGGCCCAAATTAGATACTACGGTCATGTTGGTACCTGGCTATGCTTTATCCAGCATCATGATGCTGTTTAATTACGCTGCTGGTGGAGAGCCATTTGTGCTGCTTTCAGTCTTGCAGGATTTCATTACTTCATTAGGCTGAAGTATCATTTGCTCACAGATGTCTCTAGGAAAAGAAATGCTGTTTGGGTGAATTTTTTCTATTTGGGGTTTCTGTGTGAAAACATCTGGCTAGAGGACATGTCTGGAGCCACTTCAAGAGATGTACTCTTAATTATTTTTTTTTAGCTGCAGCCTGGCTAATCTGGTGCCAATCTAAATGTTTAAATCAGAGGCTATAGGTCAAAATATCTTTGGACTTCAGAGCTGCTGGGCAATCCAGGGATACGTTACAGTTACTGTTTCTTTTGTTGTATACATTTTGTTCTGAGGCTTACATGAAGAAAAGTGTCAGTTACTGATGCTTATTTACCCCTGGAATACTTTAGAAACCCAGAGTATCTCTTAACAATTTTGGTCTGTGTTCCTCCCCTCCCTGTGCGTAACACTCTCCAGTGGATTGATTCTCCCTCTCCTCTTTGTGGGTGTGTTGCGTTGTTGGTTGGTTGGGGTTTTTTAGAGGGCTGAAAGTCAGCGTTTACTAGGGCTAGGGTAACTTCTTATAGGTTAAAGTAACTTCTTAGGGTTAGGGTAAGGATAGGTTGGCTTCTGCTGGACTTTGTATTCTCCCAAAAATGACTTCTGCTGGTCACTCTGGAGGACAGTACAGAAGTTGATGAACCCCAGATACCAACCAAAACAGAAGGTCCTTTACTAGTTTGTAAATAGTGGCAGCTTTTGTCTGCACTGTCTTACACAGATTGCCAGGCCTTTCCCATAGAGTCAGAGCGTTCTTGGAAATGCTTGAGCGGTCTTTGTTCTTACCCTTTAGCAAGAAATCCTGAACACAAGTGCCCTCTGGACACTTACGTTTCCAGTTTTTGTCAGTTATGTGAAATAGTCTAATTCTGTCTGTGTTGAAATGGCACGTGATTTCTAGGAAGAAAAAAAGATGTATTTGTGTACAGATTTTTCTTTAAACAAGCTTGTCTAGCCCAGTATGTTTAGTGTAGTTGCAGTCACAAAAGCTGTGTGGCATTAGTGTTCGTTATTGCCAAATAATGTCACCAAAATAATGGAGTGACACCAACGACCTATTGGGCTTCTGTGGTAGTGGTCAGATACAAGCACGTCTTAAAAGAGAAAGTAGTTGTGCTGCCTAAAAGCTAGAAGCCCAAAACTTTTCTGTTTTGAGGTCATAGTTTCCTGAGTATTACTGCCAAATTTGATCTCCATCAACATACATGGTGGTATAGATCAGGCAAAAGCATATAACTGTATCTCTGTCAAACTAGAGAATGTGATAGGGTCTTTATGCTAACTGTGGGAGGACAGGCTGTGGCTCCTCAACATTGTAAAAAGTCTGCTCTAGGAGAGATGCCTTGTGAAAATGTTTTGGGTAATTTGAACTGGTGAAATGACTTTGCACTGCTTCCGTGCACTGTCATGTGGCTGCAGTGGTTTTGATTTGGTAGCAGGAGCCCCAGAGTACACTTAACTCTGGCTCTATGACCCATCTTCTCAACTTTTTATAGCAATATTTTCCCACTGTTAAATCCTAAACCTCATAGGTGAACTCGAGTAAAGCAGTGCTTCCATTCAACAGGCATGTTGCTGTAGTATGTTTTGGGATGCTCTTCTCCTCATTCTACTGTTCTAGCTCCCTGAATGTCTCATCACATTGTGCAGCAAGGGGAAAATTAACATATTTATTTGCTGCTTCTTCACAGGTTACCAAAATGGTCAAAACAGTCACCACCAGAACAGTGCGTCAGGTGCCACTTGGGCCTGATGGCCTGCCATCCATGGATGGCTCGTCTCCCATGGGCAGCTACACAGATTCAATAGACAGAAGGTACATGAAGAATGGGGAGCGGTACATCACGCCACAAGCATCTTCCACATTAACCAGATCTTACAACAGCTACAATGATTCTTACCCTGAAAGCCATGAAGGCCAGTATCGCCCTTATATTGGTCATGATGGTTATGGAGATCTATCTGATAACTATGGCAGCTTGTCTCGTGGTGTCAACTACCGTCCTCGCTATGCCTATGTGCCAGGAAACAGTTACAGGCCAGATGATGGTAGCTTCACTTTGCCGAGCAGAAGGGATAACTACGGTCCTGTTGCCCAACCTCAGGTGCCAGTAGGTAGCAATGTTGACTTGAACCGCTCTCAACCAGAACGCTTCCAGCCAGAGCCCTATGGACTGGAAGATGATAACCGCAGCCTTGGAGTAGATGATGAAGGATATGAACTGGATCCTGATTACTCCACTGTGAACCGGAGGACATCTGCGGGTGTCCCAGAGAGAGGAAGACCTCACAAAGGAAGGTAAAACCCATTTGTGTTTTACAATGCTAATCTGCAGCTGTTTTGCTTAGTTGAACGTGTACATTTGAACTCTTAATGGTCTGGTAAGTTCTGGAATTACTTGACATAAAAACAGGCAGAACCCATGATTTCGTTAGCCCATAAATGACTGCAAAATGCACATGAAATACAGGAGGGAGGGTAGTGCACAAGAACCCTTTTGCTGTGGGCTGCTTAGTTTAGGTTGAATTTAGAAGGAAAGAGATGATCTCATAGAAGAGGGCTAGGCTACTTTTTTTCCTCTTCCTAAAAAAGAAAAGAGTGACTGCATTGTGTTGTCCCAGAGCCTGCACTAGCAAGGTGAAAAGAGGGATTTGTAATCCGCAAGACTTTTGACAGGATTGGTTATGTGCACATCTGCCAAACAAAAATTTTGAACAGCTGGCTGGGGTTGCAGATGAGCTGATTCCTGGTGGTGAAGGGATGCCTTGTTATGTAAAAGCTGTCTTGTGAGGAGATGTTTGACAGCTTCAGCTCCTAATCCTGTACTAACTGTGCACCCTCAGCTGCACGAGCAGGTTGTGCTGAACCTCACTGAAATGCTTCAACATTTTGTAAGACCAGATCATTATTTTGTCCTGTGCCTATGTTAAGGGGATTTAAGAGCATTTGTGTCACACTTGATGTAATAAAGTGACTGGTCACAAGTTCTGGTTCAGCCCCCTTTCCAAGGAATGGTCTATTTTATGCCATATTTTCTGGTATTAGTTGTTTACGCTGGTTTCGCAGCTGTCAGCTCTTGCATTTGAAGGGTGGGGGGGAAGCTTGGGAAGAGAGTCTTACTATTCATCTGAAAGTCATATTCTGAGTATGAACCTGAAAAACTTGTCTACTTTGTTTTCCAAGCAGTGTACAAACTTTTGCATGTGCCTGCATGAAGTCATATCCTCGTGATTCATGTTTTGATATGGATTTAGTTCTCATTATTTTCCTTTTAACTTAGAAAAGTTTCTAGAGCTGTAGAGAGAGTCTGGAACCCACCTGTGTGTGTAGATGGTCTTTAGACTTCTGACCAAAGACTGCTTCTTCAGCAGTAGTTGGGATTTGCATAGGCCTTTGGAGGGCTCCTACTTGGCAATGCTATGTCGCTCTTGGTTTCATTCATACTTACGTATCTATCTTCCTTCACATTTCTGGAACTTCATTTTAGAGTTAAATGGAATCAAGCACTGACAAATTGTCATCTATATTTTTCTTTCTTTTTTTTTTTAAAGAGAGAAAAGGTATCAAGGCATATCTCCCAGAACATCCTTTGAGTCCCTTGTGGCATCTTTGATCTTGCAAGCTTACCAACCACTGGAACTCCATCAACATTTTATAGGGCTAAAGGGAATACCTGCAGCAAGGGGGTGCCAGAATACTGATCAATCTATCAAACTTTAATTGGTGCTCCCCTGCATCTAAGCAAGTTTACAGTTCTTGTTTAAAACAGGCAGCAATGCTTTCAAATTTTTATTAACATTTTTCAAGCAGGATGCCTGATGAATAATTAAATGTATTCTTAGAACCTGCTAATTTGCATTTTTAAAGGTTGGTTTGTTTGGTTTTTAAACATCCCTTTGATTTATTGTTCCTTGCAGTTTGGGTAGGACCAATTCACAATTTCTGGTTTACATTTCTTTTGTTGTGAGTTTTTTCCATATTTACTATGATCAAGAGGCTTTGACAAGTAATTAGCCTGACTGTGGCAGCAAACTAGTTGGTGAGAACATAAGAAGGTTGTATGAGGGCGTCTTCCCAAGTAGATACTTTTTGACATTTCAAAGCAACACTGGAACAATTCAATGAACCTGCATTTCAGATATGCTGCTGATCTCCAAGAAACTAAAGACTACAAATAGTGCTTTGTATTAGATGAGGGTAATTACTACTTGATTATTTTTCTCTAGGTTTTTCTTTTTAAATAAGTTATTCCTTGTGAAAGTGATTAAATGAATGTGATAAATTGATGGCACTTGATTTCAAAGAGTTTGTATGTGTAGAGTAGGTATATCAATAATACTGTTAGAAGCTTTTCCACGTCACACTGACTTCCAGCTTGGTCATGTTCATCATGTCATGAACAGAATTCTTCTGTTGGCTAACTTGCTGCAGAAACTTAAGTTATTCTCTCATTTTCTTCCCAGTAAGTGCTGCCCCCATTTGTTAATAGTTGAAAGGTAGAATAAGGATCCTGACTGTCAGTTGCTCATTTTGATGCTCTTCTGAGATGATGGAATGGAGATTTCTCATCTGAATCTGTGGTAGTAAATCTCACCCTCTATGTGATAAGGAGGTAACCCAGCTGTGTCTGAAGGGGATCCTCATCAAGGGGATTACAAGTGCAGATTGTTCTTTCCATCCCTTGCCAGCTCCATTTGATCACAGAGATAAATATCTATTGTGCTCTCCTTCTGTCATCACCAGCCTCATTTTAATCTACTTATATTTCATTTTAAATTGGGGAAAAATGTGCCTCCTCACAAACATCGACAAATCCAGATAAGTGCACAAAGGTAAATATTCCCTCTGTTGGCTCTTCAGTGCTTGTACCTGGGTTTGTTTCTCGTTTTCTTTTATACTGAGTCTCTGCTGTAAGATGTTTTTTTCTGCAAGAATAATGTCTTTTTCCTCAGCATGTGCTCTGGTTTGGTTTAAGTCAGAATGCATAACAAATTGGGGTGAGAGAAGGGCATTTGGGGTGTGTAATACTAATTTTAATATTACTCAGATTTACTTGTGAAGGTATTTACACATCTTTAATTGATTTTTATGCCCTTTTTTCTTTATTTGGTAGGTTGCCTTTATTAAATTAGGAGGGGTTTTATTATAGTCTTTAAAAATATGTAATCTGACCGTGTTGCTGGGTGTTTTACATACAGTCCATTTCAAAAGAGAAGCAGGAAACACTGGGTATTTTTCATTCACAAAAAACATGACTACTACTATTATTATTAGAATATTTTTTTAATCATTAAATTGAAGTCAACACAAATGAATAGGAAAAAGTGGCAAGTCATAGTTCATCTTATTCTTTTAAATTATCTTTTGTTCAACTTCTTATTTCTTGCCTCTGTGGTAATTTCTTTCCAGAGTGGATCACTACAGTTTGCACTTGTGCTAGCATTCATAGGACTTTTTCCCTAAGAACTCTGGAGTAGCTATTGCCAGATATGAATTTTTAATGTTGATGAAATCAACAACCAAACAGTTTTCTGCTGTTAAATTTTCTATGGCAGAAGCCTGGTCTAAGAGACTGAGACTATATTTGGTGGTCGCTTCATGGTCCAAACTATTATTACCAAGAAACAAGCCAGATTTTAGATTAAATAACAGTAACACTAGATCTCTCTTGCTTCTGTTATGCATAGACAGTGCGAGAATATTGGTATCACATACATGTTAGTCATATTCTACTTCTGGTGTCTTTTTTTCAGTCTAGAATATAAAGGCTTTTATTTGTAGATAAACTTTCCGTCAGCACTTCTGGCCTAACTTCACCCATTTCAAGTGTGGTCTCATGGTGGCACCCATGGAGGGATCCTCAAGGCTGGGGAGATACCCATCGCTGTAGGTTGGCCTCTTTGGTTTAATGACCAAGCGTAAGTGTAATACCCACATGTATGTAGCATGGGGATGTTGTCTAGGTTGTGGCAGGAGTGTATGGACATGCCTGGGCAGAATGGGTTGAAGAAAAAAATGTAGTCAGTTTGGAAAAGATTGGGTTTATTTTCTGTCTCCTCTGTAGAGTAAATTAGTTTGTTGATCTTCTGGTAGTAGAAGACCCACCTATGGCTGAGTTTTATGTGGCAGGCAGCAACCTGAGTCAGCTCATCCAGTAGCAGCTTTTAGGTGTTTCCAGTCAAGGGGATTTCAGTGGTTTAACCATAACTCAGACATGTCTCAGCAGAGGATTCAGTCCAGTTTTGAATCTTCTTGTGTGCCCTCCTATCAGGGAACAGAGGCTGGCAAAAGTAGGACCTCATACTGCAAAGTAGTTAGATTTCCTCTTCAGGGTTTGCCACAAAGTTCCCTCCTGAAATCCCAAGCCTTTCTTGTCTTTTATCCTAAGCAGACACCAGCTGCAAACTCTGATGAATGTAACACTTGTATAAATTGTTGAGGATTAAATGTGTAAATCCTTCACCTGTTTACTCAAATGTCCCTATGTTGAAGCTACAAGGAAGATGATAAATCCACAAGCTCTCTCCCAGATTTTATCTATGCTAGAACGTGTTTTGATCAATTCCCTGAGACAGGTGACTAGTGAGACCCACGGCATCCTAAAAACTCAGCTGCCTTGCTACAAACAGATGGAAGGCAAGCTGCTTGTAGTCAGCAACTCTGGCATACTACCAGATCGCTTCAGTCCCGAGAGTAAAGAGCTCTTGGCCTCCTGAGCACAGATGACTGTATCTGCTGAAGCTCTCATTAGTCCTCCTCCTGTGTCAAGTGGCTTGCCTTTCCAACGTAGCTGCTTTGCTGGTGTGAAAGTGAAAAATCACATTTGGCCCCCACTGATCCGACTCAGATAATTTCTTTACTCTCTCTCTGTAAAAGTGTTGCTGACTTTACTCATTTGTCTTCAGAACCTGTGTTTTAAAACTGTGTTTTATCTATCTACCTGATAGATACTTGCTTTTGGCTTTTTCACGCTTTGCCTTGTCTGCACTTCTCTGGGCCCCAAGCCCCCTGTTAAAGGAGGGGAGATGGGACGTACCTGGGCCAGACCATCCTCACTCACGCCAAGAGTGCGGATCTCTGCCAAGGCAGTCAGAGACCTTGGGGTAGTTCTGCGTTGTGCTGTCTGGTCAGAATTATTTTGGGAAACTGCTTCCCTTCAATGCCGTGAAGCAATGGCAGAGATGATATTTAGAGCTTCCCTTGTAAAATATTTCAGGATTCTTTTCCTCTAATTACAGTGTGGGTTGTTTTGGGTTGTTAATTCTTTCCCCCCCCACCCCCTTCTCCAGACTTGATCACTGTATTTAGTCATGTCAGTCTGAATTGGTGTGATACTTGCCTTCACTAAGCTTTCTTGTACAGCTCTTAAGATCACACCAGGATCTCAGAGTTTCTAGATAATTATTCAGGGTCTTGAAGGGTCAAGTGCCCAGATGTTATCTTTGCTGCCAGGTAAAGTCATTGGGTTTTTTTTAATGACTGATTCTTTACTTCAGATATTCACATTCATATTTAATAACAAGTGACTGACAATTAAAAAAAAAAAGTTAGTGTTGTTGGTATGAGAGTTACATGGCATGCTCTCTTGTCATGACAGTGTTGCAACTTAACGGCCGAACTCTGAAGTTTTATTTGGGGCAAATGTAATGAAACCAAGGGGCTTTGTGTGGCACAGGGGAGGGGATAGAGCATGAGGAAGATGGGCCCATCTACGTGGTTCTGTTTGGAAGGCTTTGTGGAAATAATGCAAACAAACTGCATCCCAAGACAATTATCTTTGTGTATTTGCATGGATGAGGAGCAGAGAGAAACTTAATTGTGCCGGTGTAATTGAGGTGGTGTACAGTTATCTGGTGGGCAGCTCATAGGACTGAGAAAGGCTGAATTGTGAGTTACCAAGTCAAGCAAGCAACAGCTATGCAAAAGGCAATTATTAATCTTCTGCTACTTTTATGCAATCAAGAAGAATTTAACATGAGGATGAGTTTGAGAAATGGGTTTCTGTTATAGTTTTAATGCTGGTTGTCCCAAATTTGCATATGTAAAACTAGAATTTTGCTTAAGGAGTACTTAAGGGGTTTTGCTATTACTTCTGCCCTGTGTATATGCACAAAAGTAAATCTTTTCAATGTTGTTACTTTATTCATGGAATGATGGAAACAGCTTTGTTCTGTAATAGAAAATAAAAGGGCTGTCCAGACATTGTAAATTACTGTGTAGAGCAAGTACTGAATTATACATACATAAATAACTACATCGATAAAATAATTCCTTCAGATTCATTCTGAGTTTTGGATACTGGCCCATTTTTATCCTTTCATTCAGTTTATGGTTTAGAACAGCAATTAAAGCAACTTAAAGTCAGTAGAGGTGCTTTTAACTTTAAAAGCATTAATTGTACAAGACTAAGTTCAGTTTCCACCTCCGATTGCTCTTCTCCCCAGAGTCTAGTTTAATTAGCAGTCCCTTTAGGATAACAGCAAGCTCCGTTTTCTTTCTGAGTTCTAATGGTCTATACTTCCTTCAGCATGACATCAGAGATTGTTCAGTAGCATCAGCCAGTGCTTAAAATGAAAGTTTTTAAGAATCATTTTGTAGTAATTAAAACTACTTGCTTGACTAAGATAATGACACTATTGAGGTAGTAGCTAATCTGTCCAGGAAAAAAACAGTAAGACAAAAAGCTGCTGCCGTTTAAAAATAAATAAATAAAAATATGTAAGAAGTCACTTTATGTTAACATCTATTAAGTGTATGTGCTGGTTTTGGCTGGGATAGAGTTAATTTTCCTCATAGTAGCTAGTATGGGGCTGTGTTTTGGATTTGTGCTGAAAACAGTGTTGATAAGAGATGGTTTTGTTCCTGCTGAGCAGTGCTTACACAGAGCCAAGGCCTTTGCTGCTTCCCACCCCACCTGCGAGGAGGCTGGGGGGTGCACAAGGAGCTGGGAGGAGATACAGCTGGGACAGCTGACCAAAGGGATATTCCATACCATATGACATCATGCTCAGCGTATATAGCTGGGGGAAAGAGGAGGAGGCAAGGGGATATTCAGAGTGATGGCGTTTGTCTTCCCAAGGAATGGTTATGTATGATGGAGCCCTGCTTTTTTGGGGATGGCTGAACACCTGCCTGCCCATGGGAAGTAGAGAGTGAATTCCTTGTCTTGCTTTGCTTGTACACGCAGCTTTTGCTTTACCTATTAAACTGGCTTTGTCTCAACGCGCGAGTTTTCTCACTTTCACCCTTCTGATTCTCTCCCCCATTCCACCAGGGGAGAGTGAAGGAGCAGCTGTGTGGTGCTGAGCTGCCAGCTGGGGTTAAACCACAACAGAGTAGTATTAGAGGGAATAGAGGACGAAGAAGAAAAATCTTCTAGACTTGAGGTTTAAAACAGTGTGATTAATTGGAAGTTTGATTCAGCTCCCCAGTGGGTCACCCCAGCTCTTCATCCTTCTCAGCCAGGTTAGCCAGCTGGTTTGAGCCTTTGGGGCACAGCCTGAGCAAGGATGGATTGCAAAGTGGGAAGTGTTTGTGGGAGTTCATAACTGTGAGCTGCAAGTCACCTTATTGTCCTGTGCGCTTATTCACATAGAAAATTGAAGAATTTGTGACCAGTGGGTCACTGTGAGCAAGCTTCAGATTTCCTTTTGTACTTCGCCTAAGGACTTTAGTGTCTCACGGATGGGTGCACTGCACATGCACTGAAGCTCCCCTGCCCGAACTGTGCATGTTCTGGAGGACAAAAGGTGTCATTTTGAATAAAGGATGAAGTATATCAGTGAATCTCAAAAACAAATTGTGAGGTTGTAAATGCCTTCCCTTGCAAATCTCTTGCAAAAATGTTCTGTCTTTAGTAGCTAGTTGTAGGAAGTGATTTGGTGGGGGGAAATATTTTTTCTGAATGTTAGAGATTATAGTTGCAGTGGTGGTAGTTAAAGAAAAAAAAATATTTGTCAAATACTGATTTTTTTAATTCTTTTTTTTTCTTAGGAATATGGGCATTTGTAGTGTGAGAATGTACTGTGTTAGAATATTTTCAACTCTGTTGATTGCAACTTTGCCCTTTGTGTGAACTAAGACAGCAATATGTAAATAGGTGTTCTAGCTGGTTGTGACTGACCTTACTTGAGTTACAGTGAATTATGGCACAAGATGGATGCTGTTCATTCTAAAGCTGTAAATGGTCTTAAGAGTATCTGATATCCCCATTAGTTGCTGATGTGGAGAGGAAAGCTCAGAATAATTGTTTTGGATATCCAGCAAATTACTCTGGTGTTAAAAGTTGGACCCAGATCTCTTGACGATCAGCCTCTTACCTGCATTCACAATGACTTTGTACAAGATAGACCTTTATTACATGCTTGGTTTCAGGACTTAGGTTTTCCATCATCTTTGACGTTGTTATGTATACCGATGAGGTCAGTATACTCCTGTGAGCATCAACATGGACATGTAGTGGAACTTCTCAGACTTCCTGAAAAGTGTCTGTGGTCTCTGCCCAGGCCTCAAATGCCTTGAATTAAAATTTTGGTTTGTCATAGAAGTAGCAGCATTAATGAAGCTCAACGTTTCCTACTAAATGTAATCCAGCTCTATCATAATTGTTTTGCTAAGTGACCAAAATGAAAGCAATCTGTCTGATGACTTGCAGTTCCTGTCATCGTGTTATTGCTAGCCAAATACTGTGCTGTAGTCCCATCACTATGGTTGATTTTCAAGTTACTACAAATAAATTGTTAGAAAGTGTAAATATGCTGCCTCTAATGATGTTTGTGATATTAAAAGGTTTGCTCATAGCTGAAATCTCCATACTGAGTCAGAGATACAAAATGTTTAAATGTGGTGTTTTGTTTTGTCTTGTTTTCTCCCCCCCTTTCTTTCTCTTGGAACTGTTGCTTCTTACAGGAGCTACGATGACCCTATTGAGACAGAGATGGTTGAAGAGAGGATCCCTTACCTTCATGGTGGCTACGCAGCACCGCTGGCACAGCCAGAAAGAGGAAGCATGGCTAGTATTGACCGTCTGGGGAAGCGTTCCCCCTCTATTGACAGCATTCGTAAAGACCCCAGGTGGAGGGACCCTGACCTCCCTGAAGTAATCGCCATGCTCAGCCACCCTATTGATCCAGTCAAGTCCAACGCTGCGGCCTACTTGCAGCATTTGTGCTACGAGAATGATAAAATCAAAAAGGATGTGAGGCACCTTAAAGGGATACCTATCTTGGTGGGCCTACTTGATCATCCAAAGCCAGAGGTCCATCGTAAAGCCTGTGGAGCTCTCAGAAACATCTCCTATGGGAAGGATAATGAAAACAAGGTGGCTATAAAGAACTGTGATGGGATCCCTGCGTTGATCAGACTATTGCGAAAAACAAATGACATGGAAGTCAGAGAGCTAATTACAGGTCAGTGTCTGTAGTTTCTTTACTGAATTATTCTTTAGAGGAGTTTTTTCAGCTTCAGGAACAAGAATTTCTGGAGATTAGCATTGAAGGAGAATTTAGATCACTGGCTGCAGCTGTTTCTTTAGCCACACCGTGTTGGTGGTGTGAGAAAGCCTAAGGCAAACATAGGTCCTTCAGGAGGAAATCAAGATCATCTGTGTACGTAACACACTTGGGTTTCCCTGGCTGCTGAGAGATGTATGATGCTTCTTGGATGTAGCGTGCAACTGCATGTGGCTGAGTTACTGAAGCCTAAATGAGTTATAGCATCTTCATTGATAGGTGATTTGTATTGTGCTTGCCCTCAGTGTGTTATAATCATGAGGTAAGATATGCTAATCTAAAACTTTCCTTGTTAATCTCTTATAAAACAATCCTGCTGCCATGTCCCCACTCCTTCATAGTGATAGAACAGGCAGTCTCCTCAGGAACACTTCTAGCCCCCGGTACTGGGGACTCTGAGGCTGTATATAAAGTTGCAGCATTTCTGAGCTGGAAAATTCAGATTTTAAGGAGTGTAGAGTCTGCTGTTGAGATGCTCTGGACATGGAGTTTGCTTGTTGCAATCACTGGAAAAGGGAGAATTAAATTTTGAAGTTACTGAGTTCGTGCACACTTTGCAGGGAGTTTTTAATCACTTAACTCCATTATTCAACCTGTTTTTTATTTGAACTTAGTCTTGGACATCATCCAAAAAGAGTAATAAAGTATATGCCAAGTTTCAAAGTTCAGCTATTAAGTGGAAAAGGGTAGAAAAGTATGTCAGCTCTTAAACTGAGGAGAAATATATTGTTCTTCAGTCTCCCATAACTCATGAGGAGTGAAATGGATTTCCCTTTCTCTTCTCAGAAGCAGCAGGGGATGTTTGGATGAAGACCAAGGCAGTTGCAATGAAGTTCAGTGCCAGAACAGAATTTTTCAGAAAATTTTGTGAGTGCAAAAATGGGTGCAGGGCTGAAACTGTTTAGCTACCTTATCAGTGCTGGATTTTCCAGGCAGACCCTGCTGCAGATATGGATTAAGCCATTAGAAGTAAACATCATAATTCTATAATCACCTCAAAAATTATAGTAGGCTCTCCAAGTTTTTACTGGTAATCATAATTCTCTGGGATGAAGAGTGGCCTTGGGTGTTCCAACTGTTCTTCCCCAGCCATTGTAGGATATTTTGCAAACTAGATCTAAATATACAGTGTAGAAACTAGCAGGGATATTTTTCCAGTCTTTTTCCAGTGCGCTGGTAAAGGAGAGCTGTCTGTTTTGTCAAAGGTCCTCTAAGTAGTATGTGTTGGTTGTGCTTTGATTGCTGTCTGTGCTTTGTCTCTTAACATGGAAACTCTGTAGGTAGTATTTATATGCTATTTGTCGCGCTCATTTAGTATGATGACTGGCTTTACTTTTTATTTAAAAAATAATAAATTTATCTGTTTACTGTTCTAGTTTACTCAAACCTCATTTCTGAGAAGGAATAAATTTATTTAGATTCAAGAAAGGAGAAGCTGGTCTGTAATTTACTCTGAAGGAGTATCGTTATAATGCTAAGTGGTGATCAGTCACTTCTGAGATGCCAAAAACAAACTGGATATTTTCCCATTTTATTCTAAATGGTGATTGCTTTGACTTCAGTTGATCAATTCATTTTACAGTTCAAATGAGTTTTATTTGACAGTAGCTCCTGCTAATTAAATGTAGTATTTTTATTCCACTTCAGTTTTTGCTATTTAAAGCTCTTTATTTCCCTTTACTGAGAAACACCAGGAATACTGAGGGCATTAACCTAAACAGATGTCCAGCAACAGATGATGTGCATTTAATCTCCACCTAACCAGGAATAATTTCATTCCACTTCTAAAATGATATCACCAGATCCGGTGTGAGACATCCAAGCATCAGTAGAGAAGAGAAGAGTATTCCAGCAATGCCTCTGTGACTGATGCTGGTGTACTTGCAGTCAATGTTCAAAGCCTCGGCTGATAATGTGGAATTGTCCACTGGAAAAATGAGCTCCAAAAGTCAGCAGAGAGAAACAAGAGCCAACTTGAAGTGCAAAGGGAACATTCAGCTGGGGCTGCTACAAAAGGACTGTGTTTTGCAGCCTCAAAAATTCAGATCACAATTCTGATGTTCTCATGGTAGAAATCTTGACTTCCTATCTGGGCACTTTTCCCTAGTGATAAACCAAAGTCTACCTTTGCCATGAAAGTTTTTCATTCTGTCTGGAGTGAAATCTCTGTGGACTTCTGCAGCAATGAAAGAAAAGAAAAAAAAAAAAAGACAACAGCATACAGGGTTTGCTTGTTTATTTCTTTTAACAGGCTGCAAATTCAAGTTTGGTATGACACATTGACTTCTCTGTGGTTTAATATATCCTTAATTCAATACTGACTGCTTTTTGAAAGCTGAATAATAATCATCAGCTGGTCATCCCAGATGTGGACGAATGATAAAATAATCCTGCTTTCCAGAGAGATTTAAATAATTTAAAGACATTTAAATATTTTAGATGTATGAATTCGAAAGCACTTTGTCTTGAAGTTTTGCTTCTCTGGGTGTGGGACCCTGCCTGCCTGCAGGACAAGAGGTACATGGGAGCATACAATAAGACCCATTATTTTCAGCTGGAGCGGGTATTTTCTGGCAAAAGAAAGCATCATTCTCATCTAATTTGAGAGTCCTTAGCTTTAGAACAGCTCCATGGCCTCTCATTAACTTGGTGATCGGATGCAGCAGCCACAGCTGTGCAGAGCAGTATGAATCAGGCCAGCCAGCTGGGTCTGGTCAGTGGGTTAATGGAGTGGGGAAAAAGCCACATGGACATGTTAAAACCGCATAAGAGGTAGATGCAGTGGCAGGGGAGCATGAGGGAGGAATCGGATGTGTGACGCTCAGTGCTGAATGAGTGAGACTTGAGGTGTCAGAAGTGTGTTCGCTTGACAATTCAGAATATATGTTTTGGAGAGCGCAAGTTAGACAAACGTATTGACGTGCAATTTTGGAAGCAGGCTGAGTATACTGATACAACATTACTGCCAGATTAAGCAAGTCTGTAGCTGTTTCAGATAGCACTAGGTTTAGCAGAATTTGAAAACCTTTTCTGGGTTAATGCCATGTCTGTTTTACCAGGCATTCTTGATGTATCTGCAAATGGCACTAAAACACAATGTCCCTCAAGGTAAGACAGATACATGAGGCATGTAAAAATATCCTCAAAACTCAAGATACAATCATAAAATACCACAGATCTCACTTTTCTTTTTAAAGTGTGGAGTTACAGAATGTCTCCCATCTACTGCACCGAGAAAAGCTTGATTTAACTGCCAGAGTGACCATACGTATATCATGAGTAGAGTTGTGATGAGAAATATTCCAGAAGTCCTTTATTTTATCCCTTTCTAGCCTTGGAACGGTACTACTGATCTTTCAGTGGATCATTTTCTTGAGAAACTGAGAGAAATGAGGATTAAGCTGATAAGGAATTAAATCTGTTCTGATTGGGGAAGTTGCAAAAGTTTTATCTTGAGTGATAAGGGATTTTTGTGGAACAAGTGTTCTCATCAGATATGCAGGACCAAAATTCTATTACATTCTTTGAAAAGCAATCAGAATTTGGTAGCTTTAATGAATAATTTTGTTCTTTGTGAGAACATCTAAAGTAATTTTGTTGTTTAACAACATTGCACTGATTCTTAAGTGGTGCAGAACATGATTTCCCTGATGCTGTATGTTGCCAGACTGGTTTTAATTGAAAAATGATTGACCTTCAAAATGCTCTGCAGAGGAAATATTTTGATCTAATACTATAATAGAAACTTGCAGATTGATCAACTTTCTCAGAATTAACACCTTCTGGGATTTATATATGCTAAGATCCTGTCAGCTGATCAGGCACTAACTTCTCTTTGAAGTACCATGCTGTCTTGAACTTTCTCATTACAGATGAGCTTACTCCTTCCATTTTTCTATTAGAAATCTTGTCAGAAGGAGGTCTCTTCTCATGGTGTATTTTATGTGACACAGTGTTCATGTTGCGATTCTAAACTTGACCACTACTTGATGAAGCACAGCTCCAGTCTTCAGCATTTAGAATGATACAAACAAGTCTCAAATACATACAGGACCAACGTGCAACAAGTCCTTGGTGAACATAATGCAGAGCACTTTATTTTCCCAAAAGCTAAATGATTTAGTATGGACCATAGAAATAGAATTCAACAGCTTCTTTGTCTAATTTCTTGCTGACGTTGGATTTTTGCAAGTAAGCAAGCACAGCAGGAAAAGATTTCCCTCAGATTTCAGAAGATAATAGCACGTATGTATTCTGCCACAGTTTCTTTAGAAATCTTTTCACAGCTCCAAGGAGGTGGAGATTTAGGAAATTATGTCTGTGGCCGTAATCACTATTAATATTACACAAATTGTGTAGCTATGTTTGTAGCCTATGGTAATTTTCAATATATTTTTACAATAATCAGTGCTTTTGAAATAAGAAGTTGTAGCTATTGTCCCTGTTTAACATGCTGAAAGAGGTAATGGGTGTAGTTAGAAATATATAACTATATTACAAATAGTATTTATGAATAAAATATTAATCATGATTGTGATCATCTTCTGTAAAGTAAGAGGAGTTCTTTCTCTAGTCCTAAAATTCATGCAATGTGGTCACAAAGGCCAATACTTGTAGGGAAAGTGCATGGAAAATTTAGATAACTTGATTTCCCTTATGCCGCTGTGTTAGTGACTTGATTTCTCTTGAGTGCTATTCATTTGAATTGATTAAACTTAGAGTTTTAAAAACAGTTTTTCCAGCTTGTTAGATCATTACTGTGTTATGCTAATAGAGGCAGGGAATGAGTTTTAAAGATGAATGTCAAATTTACAGGGATTTTA
The DNA here is from genome assembly GCA_013400195.1 of Aramus guarauna. Lineage (NCBI taxonomy): Eukaryota > Metazoa > Chordata > Aves > Gruiformes > Aramidae > Aramus > Aramus guarauna. Next base: position 229,464 of record VXBL01009141.1, on the reverse strand, counting down.
AATTTTTATTTATTTATTTTTATTTAGATTTTCTCGCACTGCTCAAATCTGTTATCTGATCTGAATTTGTTTTTTGAGTTTTTTTTTTTAAGTTTCTGTGTCTGCCACTATCACTGTCTTTTCCATGGAATTTGTTTTCTTGAGAGCTGAAAGGATGCTGGGATTTAGACCTCTTTGTTCTGTGATTTTGAATAAGAAAAGGATATTGTCACTGTTTATGTTCTGCATCCCTTCTTGTGGAATATTTTCCCGATGAAATCAGCCTCAAATCTGAATTTTTTTTTTTTTCCTCTGCCTTTGGAACCATAAGGTTCCCTCATCTCTGTTTATCTTGGGCTACCTTTCTGTTAAGTGCTGCGCATTTTCCTTTACTGAATGCTGTTCAACAGAGGGATTATTTTGGTTTTCCTCCTGCAAGCTGTCAAGAAGAATACTGTACATTTAAGTGGTTTGACATTTTTTAATAATTTGAAGAGCTTTGTGCTTGCTTTTTCTTTTTTTTTTAATAGTAAGACTGTCTTTTATTCTTCACCATTTGTTGATGTTTTCTTTGAAAGATTTGAGAGATGGGAGGCAGATGAGAAATTGAAAAGCTTGTAAACTCTTGGGTTTTTTCTTCAGAGAGGATGGAGGAAAGGCACTCTGTTTAACTTCAGTCCCCATTGTCTCAATGAGATTGAAAGTCAAAATGTGTTTGCCCTAAATGGTTTATTGCATAAATTGCATTCAGCCTCTGAATAAAAATTCTGGGTGAATACGTACAAGAGATCCTTTTGTAGGGGCAGGTATTTTTCTTGGTCTGGATGGGGTTACTGGCATCGGCAGAGCTGACTGCTGTGTGATACATTGGCAGGTTAGTGCTGCTTTCAGTCTCACAATCCAGTTAGAACACTATTGAATCCCAGTTGCATTTAGTCTCTTCAAGTAACCACTAGTGAGTGAGAATATAGGGGAAGAGGGAGTTTGGAGATGATGATTTTATTTTATACATTGGGGTTGCAGGTGTTGCTATCTAGACACAAATCTCTAAGTCTTAAAAGAAGCAAAAAATTTGAGCACTGGGAAACTTTTGTACAATCTTGTAATATTAGAGCTCTTGGAAATTTTCTGGGTATTTTAGGCAGCAGTGAAATTTGCCCTTGTAGCTTCACTATAGAGGTAACACGTTATGTCACTCCTCCAGGCAAGAGGAAAAGGCAGATTGTCATTTCAGGTACAATAGTAGTATGTGCATTTAAGGAAAGAGCTCTTAAATATGAAGGGTTGTCAGATTTTAAAACTTAGCTCTTCTGCATACAGATGACTTTAAATCTCCACATTGTTTCCAGTTGCAATGTTTTGCAGTTTCAGAAGAACAGAAATGCAGGATCCTTACAAATACTGTACTAGATTCCCCAGTTGATGTCGTCTTTTCCTAATAGTAGGGTTTTTGACCATTATAAATACCAAATGCTCCGTTTATGTTCCTGTGAGGGAACCCTGACATGACCCTCCATAACCAGAGTATTCTGCACGATTGTTCTCAGTTTGAATCTAGATTTGCTCCAGAGATAATTATCCTGTATAATTTCCTGGGATTTATCCATCTCATTCAGTGCTGGATGTTCAGATTTTGCATTTGAATTTTGAAGTACTGAGCCAGCAATGCATTTAGGGATTTAATTGTAATTTTTATTTTTGTATCAATGAGCCTGATATGCTTAAGGAATTGGTGTACAATAACTAAAGAAAGACTGTCTAGTGAAGTATTTAAAATTAATTGGGCAGCTTATATGTCAGGTTTTATAGTCTTACTATAAATATTGACTTGCATTTGTTTCTTGTGTGGTGGATATTTTTGAGCCACTTTGTTACTAAAAGTAAAAGCTTTCCTCCACAACAAAATGGGGCCAATTAGCTTATTTTGCTTGGTTTGGGGTTTTTTTTTTTCTTACTGTGTGTTGTATTTGGTGTTTTGCAATGACAAAGGGTGATTTATTGTAATGGGTACGAAGAGAAAATTAATTCCTATTTCACCTATAAGTTCTGGTTTGAAAGCTTAAAAAGTAGGTTATAAAAATCTCATGCACTGTGTTGTCTATGAATGGCAAAGGAAATAGGCCCAACAAAAAGCAGTATTTTTGTATGGTTTCAGAAGAAGACTGAAAGAAGTGTTACGGTATTCATTCTGTTGTCCGCCTCAGAGTTTCTTTATTAATTAGTATGGCCTCCTAAGTCTGAAGAGATGCCTGGATTTGGTAAAAGTCACTTTGAATAGGAGGCACTGTAGCATTTGACTTTGGAGGCTCTGCTAATCATCAGCTTTCGAGGTTATCGTAGAAGTGCCAGTCACTACTCAAACAGAGATAAAATTCCCGTCCTGACCTGGTACCTGTCATGACTCTATATGGATAGTGCTCTGATATTAAAATAGGACGTTTGGCATTTGACACTTCTAACTTGTAGCAGCGAAAGCCTGAGTGTGAAGGACTGTTCCCATGAGATAGCTGCCTTTGCCTGTTCGGAGGTAGATGTGGTGGCCCTGGCAGTTCTCTGGCATGTAGGAGCCTGCGGACTCCATCGCTGCTACGTGCTTTCCTTGACTGGCAGGGTCCAGCAAGTCCATGTGTGTGTTAGACTGTGTGATAAAAGTAATAGAGCTAAAATCTTTTTCCAGTCATTTTTAAAGTTGTAGGTTTTAAAACTTGGAGTGATAGAAAGGGACTGAAACAAAAGGTTGCACCTTTGTTCTTTCATGCTTTGCTTTAGACATGTATGCTAAGAGGGGAGTATCTACAATTTGCACTGCAATATCCACAGATTCACAGTGGTAGTAACACATGAAGCCTCAGATTAATATTTAGGAAAGATTTCCTATGTGTTCTGGGGACTCTACCTTTTCCATTCATTCTCTCTGAAATTTTGCTTGTCTTCACACTTTCCTTGGAGATCAAAAGTGTGCATCTGGCTCCCTCTAAGTGTTGTTACTGATAGTTCTTAAATGTTACCAGGCTGGGCCTGTGCAGAGATTATCTCTGAAGTGAATGTCCTGTTTTAGTCCTAACCTAATGAGCAGTAAGTATCAGGACAGTGATGCAGGTCTGCTGGGATGTTGTATAGCTTATCTAAGACTGGATATTTTTACAGTTGTAAGGCTGTTCCTCTGTTGTTTTGATGTTTGACTTCTGTCTACTTTGGCTCGTAATTGAGATAAAAATGGAAAGACAGAAGAGTCTTGGTTCTCAGCTTATTTGAGGAATCATATGCTTGTGGCACCAAGTGATTTGAACGCAGGTATTGCCTGTGACAGGAAAATGTGCAAGTAAATAATAGAGAGGAGTCTTGAATGAAATATTGTCATGCGCAGAGGATAAGCTTAAGATCAATGATCCTCCATAAATTCATCCCTGTTTTTAAGACTTGCTCAATATACTTGTCTGCTGCACTGGATTAATTTTTACTTCTTGAGGCACAGCCAGATTTCAAAGTATACAAATTTTGTTACATGGCAGAAAAATTCTCTTAATCTCCAATATCACATCACATTTATGTACTGTGTTGTGAGACTTGATGACTTCAACAATATCCGTATCTTGATAAAAATGCCTCCATGCTTTTGGAAATGCTTCTGTTGTACGACTGTGGAATTTCCCCTAAGCTATGTGCTAGTCTGGCATCTCATCGAGTATTTTTGACTTTTCATTTAGTGTCATGATTTAACCTTCTAGTGATTCTATTTAAGCTAGAGATTTAAAATAGTTATTATTCTCTTGTTATTTAATAATCACTGTTTCTCCCACAGGCACCCTGTGGAACTTGTCCTCCTATGAGCCCCTGAAGATGGTCATCATCAACCATGGTCTGCAGACACTTACCAATGAGGTGATTATACCACATTCAGGTTGGGAGAGTGAGCCAAATGAGGACTCTAAGCCTCGCGATGCTGAGTGGACAACTGTCTTCAAGAACACTTCTGGTTGCTTACGGTAAGGCAGAACTGTGGAGTATTAATCTGTTCACCACGTCCTCTGTTTAGGATTTTGTTAAAATTATTTTGATTTGAAATAAAGTATCATATATCTTTAATTTTTGTGGATATATTCCCATTTCAGTGGCCACAATAGTAATACTTGGAGATACTTGCCTGCCACAGACTCTCTTGTTGCAGAGCTTGTCAATGTAGGTCTGTCCGGTGGGGTCAATGTGAAGAGTAGGTCATTTATCCAGGTTAGGGGGAGTGGTTCTATATAGGGAGCCGTATAATACAATGGAGAGTGACCCAGGCAAGGTTGACTGTCAAGGTAAGTCCAAAAAAAGTATTTTTGCAATGCAAACTGTGCCATATGTACTGAGAATCACACTTCTAATTTGTCGATTGCATTCTGATCAGTGGGCTGTTTCTACAAATTTTGAGTATCTTAGCTTCCCTTGGTGGTGCTGGTTTTATTTATTTGAAAAGTGTGTTTTCAAACAAATCTCTTCTTGCTTTTAGGCTTTCTCCTATCAAAAGGCTGCTCTTTTTTTTTTGTTGCTGTTTTGTTTTGTTGCAGATCTTGGGTAACTGGTTTCATGGAATTACACAGAGCATGAAACATGGATCCAGTTTTAGCCATAAACATTTTTGTGGACACACTGCTATTTTAAACTAGAATGACTAAGGACTAGGGAAATTAGTTAACAACCTGAACTGCTGACCATTTAGGAACCTATTTCTAATATTCCTAGCAAAATAGCCTTTTCTGGTTAGAAATTATATTTACGTTTCTGAAAGCACCTTGAGACCAGGACAGTAAGTTCCTGGAAGCCGGGGTCAGGAGGAATGCTAATGCAGTCTGAAAACCTGAAGAACCAATGTTCCCTAAGCAATGTCTTTCATTTTGCTTTTCTTTGAGATTAAAATGGTGGAGATGCCCTGCTAGATTCTTCAGCTTTATGAAGAAGTCAATTACTTTGAACAAAACTAGTAAAGATTTGGCATCATACTTTCTGTTGCTCTGAAGTATACTTCTGTCAGATTTCTACTGATGAATGCATCTTCAGAAGTTGGTTCATTTCTGTTTCTTGGGCTTGTGGTCTCTAAATTGCAATAACTATTCCCCTGAGTAACTTCACAAATGAAGAAAGTAATGAAAAGTGTTCTGAAAGTGCCCATTACTGAAATTATTTGCAGTCCCACTGGAAACTGAGGTCCTTTAAGTAGGCTCCAGACATCATAGGTTTTTACTTACTAGTGTCTCATTTTCTAATGATGTTCTGCAAGAGGAAATTAGTCATGCGGGGGGATAAAAGGATTATCTGAATGAATATGAGACTGCAGTAAGCATAGACAATAAATTGATCATTAGTAGACTAACCTAATCCACATCATAATTTTTTAGTAGTATGTGCAGTGCCCTGATCCACTTGAACTTCTACATTCCAGGATAGCTTTGGGTTGGTTTGTTTGTTTGTGTTTTGGTTGGTTGAGTTTTTTAATTTTAAAGTAAGGTACTGGTTTTACAGGCCATGCAAAAGGTTGTGCCACTTCGGACATTGTATTCTTAAGGCTAATGAAGAAGGGTGTGGAGCATAGTAGTACTGAGATACATTAGAGAATTTGAAATTTTGGTAATTAAAAGCAGTCCTGATGCACTTTAAATGCATTGGGACAGCAGCCAGTGAATGGTGACTGCTTCTGTTGTTGAAGGGAAGAAATGTATTTCAGTCCTTTCATCTGTAGTCCCTGCTGTCATAGTCATGTGGGACTATGTGCTTCCTTACGGAAAATTTTGAAGCTTCAGTCAGACGTGGGGCAAGGTGATTTCATGCTTGAAAGTAGTTGCTTAAGGTAAATGGAGACATGATGGCAGGTTAGCAGGGAAAGGTAATCTGAAAAAGGTAGTTTGTCCATGTGTCTCTGCTGTGCTGTGGAGGGAGCAACATCTTGCATAGGATGGCGGTGGAACTGTCTCCTTGCTTCTTGCAGTGAGCTAAAGTGAGCCCAGGACAGCAAAGATGCAGGAGCAGATGAGATACGAGCTGTCTTTCAGTTGTTCGTACTTCTTGTTACAGTGTCAGTGATATTACATACCTTTTGTAGAGCGCTTCCAGATCTAAGGATAAAAATGGACATATCAAAAGTAATTATCATTACTACTGTTGGAAATAATTTTGCATTGTTTGTTGAAATCCTCTGCAACTCATCCTTAAAAGTGCCAGCAAGATAAGATAGTTAACACCAGCAGAGAATAAATTGTTGCAGCCATCTGTCTGACAGACGCCAGTGTTTAAAAACCGCTTTCCATACTCTTCTCTTGTTGACACAGTAGCTGGTCCTAGAAATTCAATTTTCTGTGAATGGAGCTTATTGCCGTTTACAAACTGTTTACCAATTTGATATTTAATTGGGGGGGCTGGTCCTCTTGATGGTGTGCCATCCTCTTTTGTCCCCTTTGAAAGTGAGCCTCAGGTGTGTGCTGCATTGTCCTCCAAAACAACTGAGAGAATCTTTGAGCTTCTGAGGTTTCAGATGTCCTTGCAGTTTAGATCCAAGCAAAAGATAGGCATTACGCATGCAGGATGGCATTCGTTTCAGTATCATTTTTGCCATTACTGAAGTTTATCAACAGATGTGGGCGAGTTTGTTTCAAACTCAGTGATTCACAGCATGAACTGCCAGTTAATTATTTGCGCTTTTTTTAACACTGCTTTTTGATCTTTACTTTGTTCTTAATATAGGTCTTTCCTTTGATAATGTGGAGCCTTGAAACACTTACTTCAGAATAGCTGAAAACAACTAACTTAAAAAAAAAAAACAACAACAACAACAACAACAACAAAAAACCACAACCAACTAACACTTTACCTCTTAAAATCCTAATCCATCCCACTTTCCTTTCCAGTCCTATCCTGTCTACAATACCTTTTTTCCCCGTGTAATTCTTAAGTCTCTCTCTCCCCCCTCACTTGGGGAGTTCTGGTGCTGTGTATGTCCGGGTCTCTGTGAGGCAGGGTGAATTATATCTTCAATAATCAACTTGGACTGTTTGTGCCAAAGGGTGGATTAATGTCTGATATTAGCAGCACAGATAGCATAGTGCTGCAGGTATACGTGGGCTGGAAGGATGCTTTAGCAGAGGGGTCAGTAATTGGGGCCAGTATCTTAGCAGACATTTGTACCTCCACCAGCGTTGCTTTACTTGGGAATGAACTTTGCAAGATAAGCGACATGATCCATGCACCCTTTTGCCTCTTACCCAAAGCTACGGTAGCTTACTGGCTTTGTATAGCCCTGACTTCTGCCCGCTTTCTGAAGTAACAAAAATCCCCATGTGCTGCTTGATGTTGATTTTAGTCTGTATGGCCAAGGGACTTGTGCTGAGGAATGGATCTGTCAGAGCTGCTATTTGAGAGGGCCCTGTGCATGACACTGAGTAGTGTTGGACCTGGTCATTTACAAGCTGGAAATCAGAGAAATTACGCAGAGTTTATCATCAAGAGTGCCATTCAAACACTATCTCTTTTGCCATAAGTTAAATAATTCTGGGATTATCTATGATACTTGGTGATGTCCATACCAAACTACCGTAGATAACTGAGAACATGTACGTAGCCAGTAAGAATCAAAGGAAGAAAAGGCAACTGGTTACAGTTTATATTGACTTTGGAGACCAGTGTTTATTTTAAGGACTTCTTCTAAAGTCAAGCCTTCTCCTATGACTATGGCCATTGTAGAGATCTTTTGAATCCTGATACCATGTGGAACATAATGAGTAGGTTCTGTGTGCCATCCTACTCTGTACTTGTTGCCAAAAACTCTCTTCAAGCAAATGTTTTGGGAATACTGTATTCCCCTTTGCAAAATAAAGACTTGGCAGCACAGCCAGTTTGCAAACTATGATCTGGTAATGAAATATATGGCATGCTTTTTCTGTAATCTTTACCAAGAACCACGGAAGTTTTTAGAAACTAGTGCAGGTGATGACAATTTTGTCTAGATTCTCGTCCTGAGATCAGGAAGATGTTTCCTGCTCCATTGCTATGTTTTGTTTATAGGGGCAGACCCAAAATGATGAATGGATCTGCAATGTTGGTAATAATTTTACTACTTAAAACAATCATGAGCCTTGGGATAAATGGTATCTTAGGTGTAATTTTATAAAATAACTGTATTCTTATATTTTGTGGAACCTGTTGAGAGCAATAGGTGTGGTGGAAATCTGGAAAGGAACAGTAAAAACAAGGCAAAGATTGACTTACTGAAATTAAGTGGATTTTCGGTTGTGGAAAAGTAGGGCTGGGGAAGAAGTAAGGAAGGTATTTTCTAGAATCGCTAAATGTGCACAGATATTCCTTTATTTCATTTGGTGTACAAGTTTCGTGTCTTTGCATTGTATTTTATTCTTTTAGATACATGGGGAATGTTTCTTCTAGGTACTGCTTCCCCCTCCCCTCCTTCTCTTTAAACCAATGCCTACTAGGATTTGCAATCCAGACGCATTTGATTTTAAATTGTACTCTCCTCCAGTTTTGGTGCATCTTAATGAGGCCATTTCATGATCCTTCCTAGAACTTTGACCAAGACATTAAGGTGCGTTAGGAGAAGAGTACAAGTTGAATTGCTTGTGGGATCGACAGAGCTAAGGCTGGCGAACGTGCATCCAGGCGGTGCCAGAGACTTTCGCTGTGTCTCCAGGTTTCTCCCAAATTGCTTCTCTGCTTTAGAGGGGAAGTGCCATATCTGTGGGTCAGGGAGTGCTGCTGCAGTCACAGTATCTCTCTCGTTTCCTGTGTAGATATCCACCATGATTCCGAGTTCTCTGGGAGCAGCAAGGATTTTAATGGTTTAAAAATTAAATTCATTCTGGGCTTAATTGCTGTTTTCTGCCTAATTACTTTTAATTCTCCCTTGGATTTTTTCACTTCGAAGAGGACAGAGTAGAACTTAGTTCCTAAATTGCCAACTTTCTAGCCTGATTCCTGTGCTAAACTGACCTGCTGTCAACAAATGTTAAACGAATTAATTTGCATAGCAAACAGATGCAAAGTGCTCCTTTTTCCAGAGTACCATCTGTAGTTGCAGCATTTCTTGTCAATTCTCCAAGTACACAGAAATTCGCATTCACAAATAGCCTCAGGGTTCAGAGACCTGGCCGTGGGTGTACGAACACAAACAAACTGCACCCACTTGACTTCCACTAAAAACACACATTCTTCAGATGGAAATTGCACATAACAGCTTGTCCAACATCAGCTCCTGAGAAAAGAAGGGACAACCTGGTGGCTAGAGCTGTAACGAGAGACTTGAGAAGTACGGATTTAATTGCTGTTCTGCTACTATTCTGACATAATTACAGGGAAGATTAATGGTATAAACCTTTTCGTGGTCTAATTTTTAATAGCTCTGTCTCCTTCTGCTTTTGGTGAGATTCTGTCTCAATTCCTTGAGTGGATCTGGACTCCAGTCACTGATCTTCACCTTTCTGTCTTTAACATGGGACTGGGACCCCTGTCCTTACCTTCCACTGAAGTTGGTAAATACCAGTAGCTTAAGGATTGTCAAGTGGTTGGTCTTAGAGACAACAACTGGGAATAAGCACCTCTTGTAGGTAATAATTAAGAATTCAGCCCTATGGAATCAAAATCCAAGAGTTGTGGTAAGTGTGAGAGGTGATGTTTTTTGAAGACACAAGATGGGGACTTGGTAGATTCAGAGCTGAAAACATACTCCACCGGGATAGGAAATGATGTGTAAGTATCCGCAGGCTCCTGTTACTTTTATGTGCTTCAGAGGAAAGAGGACTGCAGGAGCTTGCTGATAAATCATTAATACTTAGGATGTGCCAAATAGAGTTTTTGTATGAGAATGTTTTAATCCTTTTTTCTGAGGAGAACAGAGAACATTAAGGTACGTGCGCGTACCTCTTGTCCTGCAGATGTAACTTACAGTGCTTCAGTCATATGTAACACTGTTTAATGGTAATGGACTTGTTCCTCAAGTTCTAAATATCTTCATGTGCTTCTGAATATATGTATGCATACAAACACCTACAGCATGCACTGTTTGTAGCAGGAGTGTGTGTGTCTGTGAGGCACATGGAGGTAAAGGAGATTTGTCAAACAGAATCTGTGGTCTTGGTTTGACAGAAAAGTTCTCTCTGAGGTCTCAGTGATACTGGGGTGTCCATTTTTTCTTCCCATCTCTGCATGCTGAATTTGAGGAAAGAAAGGAAGAAGGGCTGTCAAAGCCAGGTGCTTATGCCCTCCTTTCTTATTAATGATTAATGTATGGCTTTTCTCTGAAGAAAAGTGCTTGGGAATTAGAGCTTTTGAAGTGAATTACCTTCAAGCTCTCTCCATCTTTAAATCCTGCAGGCATGATAATAGTCTGTGGTGACAGTCACTTACTATTTTGTCCTACCTGCACTCTCAGATACTTGAGGCAGCCTTCATCTCCAACTGACTGAAGCAAGAAGGCACTTAAGTGCAAATCTTTGACCTGGAAGCGCTGTCTAGTGAAGAGCAGGGCACGGGAGGTGAAGCTCAGGTGATGCTGCTACAGTGCTGCCAGCCAAGCTGCCCTTGGTGTCGGGGGAACTTTGCTTACTGAAGCATGGCAGGGCAGAGAAGATATGTAAACATCAGGTTTCATGTGCTGGCTTTTATTTTCTCTTTTTTTATCAGCAGCAAACTAGTCATTTAGCTTCAAGTCTAGCATTAGTAGAGAGCCCTCCTTGGGGCAGCTACGTTTCTCCCCCACTCCAAAAAGGATTCTTTGACAAAGTCATTTGGTTGACTTTTCCTCTTAATCAGTGTGCTCCCCTACCATAGTTCCAGTAGTCCTTTTATCTGCTCTTGTAGGGCAGTTGTTTAACTCAGGAGGCCTGGACAGGACTTCTTACAGAGCCTAGTGCCTCCTTGTCCCACCCAGAGGAGATGAGGGCAGATGCTGTCGTGTCTCTGTCCACCCACCTGCTGCTCTGGGAGGCTGGTGTGCTCATATTGTTTTCACACTGGGTGCAGCCTTTGGGAGACTGCTGCTCCAGAAACTGGAGCTAACGATACGGTCAATGTTTTGTTGTGCAGTGGGTACTTTTGAACTGGACTTTCAGTGAAGGAATAGTTTTAGAAAGAGATAAAAACTGAGGAGAAATTTGCCTGCGAATCTTGGCTTTGGAGGTAGCAAGCTGCATGGAAAAGGGAGAAGCTTATCTGCCCAACCCAGACTAGGAAAAAACCAACTCAAATTAAAAACCCACACAATGGAGAGGAGTGAGCAAAAGCAGTTTCTTAATTAGCTTACTGATACTGTGCAGGATCACAGCATATGGCTGTCCTGGGGCTTATATGATGAGCAGAGCGTTTAATTCGTGCTAGTAAGGAGCTGTTAGGGTTCCTCTTGACAGTTCCTGATGTTTAGCTTGTAATATAAATAAATTATGCATAGATTTTAGCAGCAGAGACATAACCTAGTTACATGCAACCTTAATGCTTTACAATCAAATCTGAAGTATAAATTTAAAGTTGTGCACTTGCTTATTGCCTTCTGTCATTCCTTGGGAATGAATCTAGGTCCCTTCTCCCTTGGCTGTCAATGAAGGGAATCTACAAAAATGTCTGTCGCTGTGGTGAGATGAAGAGCAAGACTGAAACAAAGCTCACTGCAGTCACTGTAGTGGACATAGTTTGAGCCGTGATCCTTTATTAGATAAATACCACCTCACTGTGTTTTTGAGATTCTTTTCACACTGCAGCAAGCATGTGTGATAAAGCAAACAGAGCCCCTTAGCCTTTCCTCCAAGCAGAGACTGGAACAGTTTGGAAGCGAAGTAGCTGCTGGGCATCATGGAATTCTTGTGTAGTACATTTCTGCGTTGTTTTGCATTACAGGAGAGCAAGCTGAGGCTCTCCAAGTAGGTCATGCAGGAGGTAACCAGTCAGCATTTCACTGAAAAGGCATTACATGATGTTTTGGATATAGAAAGCCACAAATAACAAAGGATGGACTTGACATCTGTACCTTGTTGAACTGCTGGCTGTTGAGCCCCTGCTTATTGCAGGGAGCTCTTTCAGACAGTGCTGACGTGAATATGAGACATGGCAGTGTGCTTTGTAGATGATCTGCTCTGTGCCAGTGTTGCTGGAGCACAGAATAAGCTTGGAAAGTCCTTTTCAGGGGTGGCTTTTTGTATACCCTCTTTTGAGCATTTGACCAACTGAACAAAACCGATCCCTTTATTCAGATAGCTGGAAGGGTTTCACATGCAAAGCACCCGGGGCTGCTCCTCTGCTTCTCTCTTGGGTCTAGCTGGTAAGTGGATGCTTAAGTGGAGCAGAAATCTCCAGTGGGCTCTCCTGCACAGATCTGATACACCTTTTCTCAGCAGAACACCTGCTCCCTACATAACATCACCATCAGTAGAGTTTCCCTATCTTTCTGTTCATTTCATTTGGACTTTGGCTTCTTCCCATTTTCTTTACCGTATTCTCTGCTTGATTTCTGATTTAGCTGCCTGCTGCCAAACGCCGTGGTGTTGTACAGGGCTCTTTGACCAGTGCTGCCTGGATCAGGCTATCGTTGTATCACAGGCAGCTTCTTTCTTTTTCTCTCTTATTTTCAGAACAATGAACGTAATACAAATTAAACTTTCTGGTATTTCATGTGAACTGAAGTATGGAATTCATTCTATTTCTGCATGAAATGATGGAATGATTTTAAAATGTTGTATATTCCTCTGTTGGGACATTCAGTACCTAGAAAAAAAGCTTGGAAATAGAGTACATTACTGCAACTATTATTTATCAGTCTCCTCTGGCTGACATCCAAATAAAAAATTCTTAATAGTGAAGCAAAGCGTGGTTGTGGAAGGGTGTTTTTATAGCAAGGGTTCTGACTGCCAGAGTAAGTGGATAGAACTACTAGTATATTTAAATCAGACTTGTGAGAACCTTGTAGTTTTTTTTATCAACTGAAGTACATAAAACTCGGTGTCTGGACAGTGAAGCCCCAGTGATTGTGTTAGTCGAGGTCTCGCGAGGTGTGTGTGCTGCCTGCCAGCTCCACCCCAGCACTGCCGTAACTCAGCCCACTCCTGAGGTGCCACTCACTCAACCCACCCGGAGACCCCCGTCGTCTGTAGCTCTCAGGCTTGTAATGGTCACAGGTATCCTTTTCTTCCTCAACAGTGCTAAGACAGACTATATAGGAGCCAATGTTACTTTTTAGCCTGGCAATACAAAAATAGCTATTAGAAGGTTGTTTACAATAGCAAAAAGTAGGATTTGTTTGGGCAATCTGAGACCCTGCAGTGTGCACAGAGAGGCTGTTGAAAAGAGCCCATCACTGACTCAGCTTCAGCTCTCGTCCACGCTTCTTCCAGAGAAAAGTGGAAATGTTACTAGGAGGATATCTTAAATCTTTCCAGTTCAGCTTTCTATTTATATAAAAAAACAAAGTCCCCAACCTGATGTCTTTGGCCCCAGCTGGGTCTCTAAACAAAGTGCTTTTTACACCTGCTGAACTGAAGCGAGATGGTAAGTGTTCAGTAATACTCGAACCTCTGGCTTTCAGCTTCATCTGCAGCACTGTGGGATAACAACTGATGGCCCTTTCCAGCCAGGTGGCAGACACAGCAATAATCTTGGAAATACTAGTTTTAATGTTCAGAGAAAAAAAGTGTGTCTCTGATGCTTGTATTTTCAAGTTTCTATTTATCATTAAAAAAAAAACCAAAAACAAACGCTCTCCACGTCTCCACTCTATCTTTCAGATCGTTAGGGAGAGCAGAGTGGGGGCATTGCTACATGATTTGCATTGAAATAGTGCAAATTAAATGCCATGCATTTAATTACTCTTAAGTCTTTGCTCTTGAGGATAATTTTGGTGTGTGGCACATAGTAGTAATAGCTCACCTATCCTAGAGGCGATGAATACCAACTCTGTTCTGCAGATGCAAATGTTACATTCAGACTTGCATATCATTAAGACGACTATTTGGTGATAATGATAACCTTATCTAAAGCATGAACAGATTTCTCAACACATTCCCCGCCATTTTCTGAAGTCTTTAATACCAACCCACTGGATTCCTAGCCTGATGTGTTTCTATGCCGGTAGATATTTACTTTTATTTAACATTTACTTAGTGCTGCTCTGTTTTGTTTTCCCAGGAAAAGCATATATTTGAACATCCTAACAAATCCTCTTTCACTAGTCCTGTCTACAATCTGGACTCCAAGAATTTGAGGAAGCATCCAGGTCACTTTTTCAAGTTAAAGGCTGGGGATTTAAAATCTCTGGAATGAGATCTGTGCTTTACTGTTTTACATAAAATCAGTCATACAGATGGTTTCCTTCCTATGTACTTTGAGTAATATGGACAGTAATTCCATGTCTTGCTCTTAGAATTGCTCTTTTGAATGTGTTGTGTATATTTACAGCAAGCACACTGTGAAGCTTTCTATTACCCTTTGCATTGTGATGTGAGGAAGATACTGTTGTTGGTTTTAAAATAGATTTTTCATTTAATGGACTCTCGGAAAAGTATTGAAAAGCAGGGAAAGTCAGGGAAAGCAGCAGAGGCCTCTGTGGGGCTGAAGAGACAGGGCAAGGGAAGCAGACTGTACAGAACACCAGAGATGAATGGCAGGTATCATTTGTCACTGTTTTGTGTAAAAAGTAGTTCAGGTAGTTCCTCCTCCCCATTCCCACCCATTTGGACAGGCAGTCAACTTTATTTTCATTTATAACAGGATTTTGCCCATAACCAGTGCCTCAAAAGCCCTGCAGAATTCCTGTCTCAAGTTGTTCAAACTTAAGAAGTATCTTTGACTTCATTTGTAAAGGTTCTCAATATTAAACTGTCCCAGCAAGCAAGTCACTGAGATAACGTGTGTAATTCCAGAATCTCTGGGCCATTTCAGTTTTTGCATGGCAGCCTAGCTCCTAAGTGACAGACTGAGCGAGCACCTCAGGCTGGGGTATTGGCTTCCTTTCCTGATCGGTGTCTTGTATCAAAGACTCCATCCACTGAAGAATTAATTGTCTTCTGATACAAAGCGCTGCTTGTCTGATGTGTAGAAAAGCTCAGTGAAAAGCAAAACTCTCTACTTTATCCAAGTCTGCTTGCCATATGCTGCGTGAGTTCCAGGAGGTTTCTGCCCTGATCAAGGTTTTGCATTCCTCTTCTGGAGTGTCGCCCTGCATAAGATGACTACAAATCCCTTGTTAATGTCTGCTGGAATCTGTTGCCTATTTGTTGATTTTCATCAGTCCTGAAAGAAGGGTATTTAGGAACTTTGCTTTGAAAGTTGCCTTTGGAACGTGATTTAGTTACATCTTTCATTCCATAATGTGTAACCAATCTGTAAGATGCATCAAGAATAACTCCAGTGCAGATGTGAAATTGGAAGAGATTTTTCCTGACTCTTGTGAGTGGAGTGTGACATCAGGTTGCAGTTTCTGTCCTTTGTTATGACTAATACTAGCACTAGCTGTCTTCTCCATGTAATCACTTTTGCCTCCACACTGCAGTCCCTCTTGAAGACCCAAGATGTGAATTTGAGTGATGACTACCAGGTGACATTTTTCAAGGAGTTAGTATAGAGTCTTAACACCCCAAGGCAGAAATGCAACCTGGCATTTTCCTGGGTTCTGTGAGCTTTTGAAGGTTGCTCTGGATCATGGAAACCAACCTTGGGAACTCTTCTCCTGGGACCGCCAAATGACAGCTTACTCAAAGCATACTGTCTTTGTATTCACCATGCCTGCCTTTGCTTAGTCCTTAGGGGTGTTTGGCGTACATGTGTACATACCTGAAATGCAAATGTTCCTGTGGGAACTGGGAGATCTTCACTGCCTTTTGCAGTGTTGGAGCAGCAGAAAGAGCAGACTCTGAGAAGCAGGTACTGATCTCCTGGACTTAGTGTTTGAGATCTGTGTTGCCCAGACTTCTGCGGAGAAGAATGTGAGCTGAGCTCTCCAGGAGGTCTGGGTTATAGTTACAGACAAGGAAAGGGGTTTTATTGTTCCATAGTAGGTAAATCCCATCAGCTGTAGGAATCTCATCACCCAAGGAGGGAGGACTAGCAGAATCCCAAGAGTGTTGAGTATTTATAGAGCAGATGTTTCTGCATAAGATGCTCATAAGGATACATTTTTCTGATGTGCGTTAGTTGCAACATTAAAACTGCAAAGTTTGATGTCTGGATAACTTATTCATAGCATTAATTAGCTATTAATTTGATCCTGCAGAGTTTTTCATGCTTATTTATGTGTGATATAAGTGGGAATTTTTTCTTAAGGCATTAATTTTCGGTAAATTTTTCTATAGTTGAAGATACAGCAAGTGATATCAGCAAACCACGCTTTTACTGATGCCATTTTATAGTATCTTTTTCAATTATAACCTTATCGATATCTACCTTAATATTAATCCTAATACAGATCAAGAAATAAGAAAGTAGGATACAAAATACTGTGGTGCTGTTGATAACCAAAGCAATAAAACAAATATGCTGCAAGTGTGGTAGCACAAATGGACTGCAGAAAAATCTCTTCTGAATGGGCCATGGGGCAAGAAAGGTGTGAAGGTTTTTGGTTTTGTTTTTTGCAAAATTTTACTTATTTACTTTTTGAAGTCTGCAAATGTTCCTTATGTATTTTAGCTCTCTATTTCTAATAGTTAATGAGGGAATAAGAAACGTGATACACAGCTCCAGCTAAGACCATTTTTAGTGCATTTCTGTCACCCTCAAGCTTAGTAAGTAATGTTCCACTTTAATAGATGTGCTCGGAGGTGGAGCTGCTATTGTTTATTGTTACAACTACTGAAAGGTTTCACAGAGAACTTGAATTCTAATCTCAGTTTCATAAAGACTTTACATTAAAATTCACATTTGGGCTTTTGATATGAAAGGATTAGTACAACTGGAGATGGAAGAACAGCATGTAGAATACTCTCTTCCATATATCCTCTGGAATCATATTTTAATATCCACTTTACCTGCCCTGTATCAGATGTTGCTAGAGGTGAGGCTGTGTGTTAGGATTTGGGGAAAGGATTCATTTATCTGTGTGTTTCACTTGTGTTCTTAATTGAAAGTTAATGTGCTGTTACAGCAACCAGCTCACAATTAAGTGTCTTCAGATTTTGAGAGGTCTCTGAGAAAATGTGGGGTTTTCCTACTCATCCAATTAACATACCCCCCTGCCTGGGTGATGGGGGGACATGGGAGGGGACCGTGATTGATTTGTTAATTACTCGGAGATTGGCAGTCCCACTAGTTGGTTAAGAAGAAAAACTGGCTGCATGATCCTGATAGCAGAAGGTAACGATTGTGTCCTGAGCTTTTGCGAGCTAGCCTTACGTGGGTTTGTGGAATTCAGAGACCCTGAAAGCTGAAATGTTGGCTGTGTTGTTGAAATTTCAGCTTTGAGAAGACTTTCTGTATAGGTTTTGCCAGCAAGCACTATTAAGAATCCTTTTGTCACTTCATTCTACACACCCCACCCCCACCCCCCCAAAAAAAAAAAAAAAAAAGGAAAAAGAAATTAAAAAGAGAACCAAAAAAGGCAGCATTTGAAAATTGCCTCAAATTTTCTTTATTTATTGGGTAATGGCAGGTTGATGCTTACACAAGGCTGGGGCTTCAGTACGTAGTGTGCATGCTTGCTGGGCAAGCGAGGCTAAGTTCATAGCTCCCTTCTGACAATCTCTGCAGTCAGTCCCATCCTGACTTTGGTTGGAGCAGGTGGGGAGCCGAACAATTTTATATACAGGTTGATTAAATAAAATACATCTTATTGTATACCTGTTTTTAATCTTTTTCATTTTTCAGTTTCTGTGGCCATGAATACTGCTGAGCAGTTTTGTGATTTTTTTGAATCTTTTTCTTCAGGTGATGAAAGTGTTTTTCAGATTAGAAGTTCTGCCTTTGAAATTAAATTTTTGGTTTGCATATTGTTTGCTCTGAAAACTCCTGTCCATTTTAAGGTATATGACTGAACTCACCAGCAACTCAGAAAAAACATGTTTGTAGGCACCACTGCGACTGTTTTACCCTTTTTGTTCAGATTCGGGGAGCTGCAGATGTACATTGCCCATATTTTACTGAGATTTAATAGGTTTATCAGATTACTTTGCTCCAAATTGTTCATCCAAGGTAATGAGTTCTTAATAATTGTAGTATAAATCTACACACCTTCAACTTAATGGTGAAGGTTAGAGGGCTGAATTTTCTTTTAAATCTCTCCTGTCAGGAATGTAAGTTCCGATGGAGCAGAAGCACGCAGAAGACTAAGGGAGTGTGATGGCTTGGTGGATGCGCTCCTTCATGCTCTACAGTCTGCAGTTGGCAAGAAGGATACAGACAATAAGGTGAACTTGAGTATTAAATTTTAATGGATATTTCCATTAATTTAGGCTGAAGGGTTGCACTGGGATCTGACTTTTATTTGCTAGTATCAGAAGAGGATTATGCTTGCCTCAGAAAATAGAGTAATTATCTTCCTCTCATCTCTGCTATGATATCCACGGTACTACTGACGGGGTGTCAGCACGCTGCTGCTATGTTACCTTGTGTGGCTGATGAGGTGAGCAAAGGCAAGTGGTTGCGATAGGTTGGGAGAGTAGTCCTGTATTATTGTCAGTGACATTATTGCTGTTGTTCTGCGTTACTTAATTGACATTTATAAGTGCAGTCTCCAAAGCAGAATTGAGTCTCAATATGCTGTGCTTTGCACAATGCCAGCAAAGGAGTCAGCGCCCATTTTAAAGACTTTATTCAGCACCATCTCTAAAGACTGTAGTGCTTAGACATTACGATATGTCTTCAGACCTGCAGCACTTTCGTTGTGGCTTTTTTTTTAGCTGCAGATTTTGATTAATCTGTTTTTATCATCATCTCATCCTGTGGCGCTTAAAAGCGTATTTGTGTGCATAAGGAATATCATAAGTTTAACCTGTTTAAAAAAGAAAGAGCATACTATTGCTTTATCACACCAGTAAGGCTTGGAAAGCATTGTTATTTTATTCTTTCTGAGTCTCAACATGTGATGGACTGTACAAGGGAATTCTAAAGCCCTGTCACTTAATCAGATAATTTTGGAAGTGGATTTTGTAACCACCTGATGTGCTATGGATTAGCTATTACTACAGGACAACGTGCGCTCTCATTGAAATCCTCACAAGGCCCAGGTTTTGACCCAAGGAAAATTTAATAAAATGGGCCCCTTGGGGATTGTAAAGGTTGGAAGAGTGAGAGGCAGGCTTGTATTAAAATAAGATCCATATATGATCATTTTCCACTGTGTGTTTGATCTTTTGGTGAATTGTATTCTTTATGTAAGATCAGGTGGTATTTGTGATTAGAGAGTTTTCATTTTGAATGGGTGCTATTTATGAAGCGCTTCACTTTTGGAAAAATAAAATTGATTTTAGATCAAGAATGAACCTTAATTTAAGGGATCTTGACTAAGTCTTCCTTGAAAGGTACATCCTTTTCCTGGGGAGGTGTCCACTGTATAATATAATGGTTTGCAAATAAGAGGGTGCAATACTTGTTATAACCTAAATTTGTCTGTAACAGTCTGTGGAGAACTGCGTCTGCATCATGCGAAACCTTTCCTATCACGTCCACAAAGAGGTCCCTGGAGCCGATAAGTACCAAGAATTAGATGCCAGTCAGACTACAAACACGGGAGGCTCTCAGAAGAAGAAGAAAGATGATGCTGGTTGTTTTGGTGGAAAAAAAGCTAAAGGTATGTGTTGCAGAGAGCAACTGGAAATGGATTTGGGGGTAAATTTTGCTGTGTAAGCCTGCTCTTGGTTTAGAATGATGCAGTTTGTGGCCGTATATGTTTGTAGCGTTGTGGCACGTGTTCGTCTCCATTATGCGTTAACTAATAAGTATTTTGGAATTTTTTCCGCAATTGCTATAGTTTCATTTGGCTTCAAATAGAAGTGGTGCATGCTGACAGATGACAGTCTGCTGTTGGACAAAGGTGGATGTGCTCTGCCTCTCCTCTGCACTGCTGTGTTCTTGCATCTGTCAAATCTATGCCTAGTCCACTTGCTTGGCACTATAGCATGTGTCGCAGCCTCTCAAGCCAGGCCAGCACGCGTTCATCCCCGTGCGTGGTAGTCCTGTCTGTACATCTTCCATGCCTCCAGTCTCTCACATTTGAAAACAAACTAAAAGCCTACCCTCCCACTGACAAACAAAACATACAACCTCCCAGTTCTGCCACTCTTTCAGTAATTTAACTTGCAAACATGATTTTGTAGCTTTTAATTGTCAGTCACTTGTAGACCTGTTCTCTCCTCTGGGGCATGAGTGTTGCAAATGAGTTTCATTACAAGAGAGGATTAATAGTCTCAGTAACCCCCCTTCCATCTTTCCTTTAGAAAGAGACACTCAGATTATATCCATTTCCTTTGTTGTTTAGAGAAATGACTTTTCTAGACTGAATTCAGAGACAATTAATTCTGGTTTTTTGACTATGCTCCATTTTCCTCATTCGTGTGTACTCACATCCTGGCTTACTATTTATAGCCAGGTCTAGGGAAGCTTTTGGTCCTGAAGAGACAGTATGGAATTGTTTGAACTTGAGGGACTTGATCTGACCTGTACACATTGTTAAAATGTTATGTGTTTCCATATGTGTTAGGGAAGTCACCACAGTGTGAATTTGCTTTTGCAGACTAGTCTGTCATCAACTAGATTTAAGCTGTGTTTTTTAAAAAAAAAAAAAAAAAAAAAATTTAAAATACTGATGGGAATCTTTTAATGACTGGGGGAAGAACTGAAGAAAGCATTTTACCTGCCTGGCCAGCCTGTTCTCTCAGCAAACGCTTAAAACTTCAGTGCAATACCCTTTGGAAACCTTGAACGTGTGCTGACTCGAGCCTGTTCCCCACCACTTGCGGTCCCTGTTGTTTTGCTGCTTGAGAGCAACGCAGTCAGTGAAAACATTTTTAGACACAAAAGCTATGAGTGTGCACTGTGGGAGGAGGGGAGCATGCTGATTGAGAACTGTCACCATCCTCTTGGTGACAGTGAAAAGAGAGCGCTCTCAGGCGGCTGTCCTTCGGGCAGCGTCTGCCTCTTTCCTCTGCGCCCGACCTATGAGTACCTGCTGTGGCTGTACGCCCTGATAGGTTCTGTTTATCAGCCGAAGCATCTGGTCATGGCGTTTTGGACAAATTGGTCTCAAAATCATCTGATGCCGAGGATGAACCTGCAGGTTTCAGTGAGCAATGCAGGTGCTCAGTGACAGCTTGGGTTTGCCTCTGTGTGTTCAGCCGGAAATGACAATTTCGAAAGTATATTTTAACTTTTTTTTTTTTTCCTCCTTATTGAAGTGCTCTTTTTAAAGTGTGCTGTTCTCTAGAGGAAAATCAATGGGTAATAGTGCTGAGCTCACAGCTGGTCGTATGTAGATGAGAAGGATAGAGGGAGACAGGCAACCTTTGTGTTTACAAAATAAAAATTAAAATGCATTAATAAATATGCTTTTAAAATTATAAAGAGAAGCCTCCTTCTCTCACTGTTAAATTTCTGGGAATACTTGGTCTGCACCTGCCTTAATTTTCTCAGTCTAGGACTTTAAAATAGATAAATTCTCTCTCCTTCCTTGTTCACTTAATTTTGCAGTGTTTCCATGTTTAGTTTATTTTATTTCATGGTCATTGATCATAGCATTTCAAACATTTCTGCAAAGGGCTAGTCACCCTTCTGTCCCCTCAATTCTGTGAGAACCTTTTCATTTAATGAAAAGAGGAAGAAGAAAAAGCTGTGCAGAGAAAGACTGGGTTTTTTTGGCAGGAACAAAAGGGAGAAAGTGGAATATCTTGTTTTGGTTTGGTTTTTTAATTGATGAAAGTTCTGTAGTATTCTTGTACTACTCAGGTTTTGAACCTATTCTGTGAAATTCTGCCTCTTTGTGACTGTTCCTTTGTATTTTTTTCCTTCCTGTAAATTTTTGTTTTTCTTTTGCTGCTTTTCTGGTAATTAGAGGAGTGGTTCAATCAAGGTGAGTCTTTGCAATACTTTCTTTTCATCATCACCATAATATGCTTTGTTCAGCTTTTACATGCAAGGCTAAGAGTTGAGATCAAGGTCTTGTTCATTCACCTTCTCCTCTGCTCCCCCAGTGCATCCTCCTGTTCATTTCAGTAGGCATGGAAATCCTCTAATTGAGAGAGCATTTTCAGTTTGGTCTTCCCACACAGAAAAGACAAGATTTTATTCACTCCTGGTGTAAGCGCAGTAAGGGAATTGATTTGCAACTGGCCTGATAGCCCCATGAGAGGGGGAACACCTAATGTGCAAGTTGCCTCACCAGCCCTGTCACATCAAAGCACAGCTTTGCTAGCTGCTCTGGGTTGCAGTAGCCATGAAAACTCAGCAGCTTGGATGTGGATTCTCAGGGATCCTTGGTATTTTGTCTGCTTGGGCATGCATGCCTGGGCTGCTGCATCTTTATTACTGGCACTCACCCTACCTAGGTGAAGCTACCCCCAGTAAATGCCTCGGGGGATTCACCGTTTAGTTTTTCATCCCAGCGCAATAAGTAAAATTGCAATTGGAATACGCAAGGCTGAGGCTAAAGTTTGCCTCCCTTGCTTCTCAGCTGGGAAGTTGTTAGGCTGTGACTGCCCTGGAGACTTCCACCGTGTTACTGAGACTGACTGGGAGGTAAAGGCAGGGCCGTTTTTAGTTTGTGATGCTTCCTTCAGATCAATGCATTCTGGAGGGTTGAGACAAAGGAGAAATGTTGGGGGAGGCGGGGGGGGCAGAAATCTCTCTACCCAAATCCGCTCAGTAGCATTCTGAGACACCCTGATTTCACACTATGGCTGGTGAGCCCATGGAGGACGGGCATGTTGGCAAGACAGAGCTCAGCCCTTGCTTTCTGTCGCTGCGCTACGGTCCGGTTCAGTGGGTACATGAACAAGCACAGTATTGGCTGTCGGGGGGAGTGAGGGGGGTTGTTAAGAAGAATCTCCTTCCCTTCAACTTTTTTCTTTAATCAGAAAGCAAGTGTTTGGGAATTAATCCTTCAGCAAATATGGTTTAGCTGAATCACTGTTTTGATTATCCGATAAAGCAAAATGACATTTGAGGAAGATCAACAACAACATTAGTGGTTAATAATGCTGGGGCACACCTCAAAGTCTGTACTGAGTTTCTGACAGATTGAAAATGCTGAAGGTCATGTTTTGGTTGTTTCTTACATAATGAAAAGTAGTAGGGGGGAGAGGGAAAGAATTTTAATCCCACTGTTTCAGAGACTGTAAATTGCATCTTGCACAAGCAAGTCTCATGTCAGGCAGTTTTCCCAAACTGGAGTGCTGTGCCAATTCCTACAGCCAGGTCTCATAAAACAGACCTGTCAGCAGGCGTGTTCAGAGCTGTCTGTCTCTTGGCAAAGTTTGGAGCCATGCTTCTGATCCAACAGCATCATCTTTTCTCTGACATACCTCGGGCTGGAAAACTTGGGGAGCAGGGAGATGCGTAGAAGGGCAGGAAATGAAGGGGACAAAATCAGGGTCTTAAACTTCTACTGCTAGTGTGGTCATTTCAGCATCCCTGCGTGCTGGCATTGCTGGCAGGCTGGAGTGGCTGAGGGGGGTGTTCAGAGCTACAGAAGCTGGCAGTGAAGCTGGTTTTCTCATGGTAGCAGTCAGCAGGGGATGGCTCAGAGTTTTGTAATGGGGAGGCTCCTGAACTTACTAAATTTGGTCACCTTTTTAGAAACTCCAAACCAGTATTTGTGGGTCCTGTGAAAATCAAATTGGAAAAATACCAGCTGGACCACAAATTGAAACCTTTGCCTCCTAGATGGATTTCTTTTTGAGACTTCTTAGAGCTTGGTCACCTTCCCTCTATACGAAAGCCCTGGAAAATGTAGGTGCTTCAGGTTTTTCTGAACCTGGCCCTTGCTCAATTTGATTAAGCAAGTAATTTGCTTGAAATCCCCTTGGTCAGAGCTCTGTGTTCTGAATTGCTTCCATTCGTAAACAGCTGGCAGCTTCTGGTTTGAACAGACGTGGGTTTGCCTGCAAGGTGTGTTAGTGTCTCCGAGAGACAAACTAGCAGAGCTTCATAGAAGGCAGCCAGTCTGGCCCAGAAATTGAGAGACCGTGACTGAAGATCACAGAGCCCAGGTGGAGCGTGCTGTCTTAATGAAAAATGGTTTAGTAAATAGGCAGCTGCCTCTGCATTGCCAGCTCAGAAGATGTAGCAGCCAACACTGCTCTTCAGGACAATCTCTTCCTTAAGTTGTGCACAAATACATACTGCTTACTAAATGTTGCACTAGGAAGTAGGGAACTCTTATTATGCCATCTCAGTTCTGCAGGACTAAAAGAAGTACCAAACCCCAACCTTTAAATTACAGAGAGAACTTCTGAAGTAAGTAGTTGTGTTGAATAAGGGCTGGGTCTCCGAGTCAGTGTTCTGAAGTTTAAACTAGCTGATGCCAGAGACATGAAATTTGGGGTCATGTGAAAAAACAGTTTGTCCTACTTGTAGATAAGATGTAGGCACATTTGTTGGGCTGCCTTAAGTCTGTAATCTTTCCTAAACACTGACTTCCTTCCTTCAATGTTTTGGGTTTTTTTGTTGGTGGTTTTTTTTCCTCTCCTCTCTCTGCCCTGCTTTTTCCTGTCAGTGCTCTAAGGGTCAACAAGGGTCTGCAGCCAGGAACTCGCTTCAGCTGCCATTATGAAATGCAATGTCCTTTGGTGATGTGCAGCATTTTTTCTTTCTGGTATTTGGTTCCCCAAGCAACATGTTTCTTGTTCTTTCACAGAGTGAAAACTTTATAGAGGGCTGCAAAGTGCAGCTAATTCCTGTCCCTTCCCTTAAAAAGGATACCTTTCAAAGGAGTGGCATGGGACCTGGCTGCACGACCTTTTGGCAGCTTAAATGGGCTTTTTCATGCTTTAATTAGATGAACAGAACTTCTAGATGCATGTTTTGTTTTGCAGTTGAAGTTGTCTGGTATTCTGTGTTGGCATTTCAAAACAAAAATGTGTGATATTTCCAAAGAAAGGGAAGGGATGGAATTCTACCTTGAGGGTTGGTTTTTTTCCTCTTGATGTTAATTCTAAATATTCATATTGGCATTTTAAAAGCTCTATTTCTTCTCTATATAGTATGCACATGTTTATCTTGTTGTCAAGAGGAAAGGGAGAATGGCCCATTGAATTCAGTGTGCAGAAGCTGTCCCTGCTATAACAGGGCAGGGACTGGCCTTTCCCATTTCGTGACCTATTCTCAGCCAAGAGCCAGACTAATAATGTCCACATTTCATTTTCAACAACCATTTTCCTGTTTGCTTTTAAGCATCCTGACTGGTGGAGCTTTCAGCCCTTCCTGTGAACCGCCATTAACAGCCCGGTAGAGCCCCTGTTCAGAAGCCACCTCTGGCAGCTTAATTTGTGCTCTTCTGAATTCATCCCATCACACCTGTCTTCCCTGCTCTTGAGGGAGAGAGACTAAATAACTTGATTTTCCCCCCTCAAAAGAATTTGGGAAAGCTACATGGTACACTGCTGTCCTCAGAAGCCACACAGATTCCTGCACTTCCTTCCAAATCCCTCTTTCTGCTGTCAGTACTTCTCTGATGGCAAGGTGCCTGCTTATCCCGCAGCATCCATGCCGGCTTACCCAAGGCAGTGTGTCTCCTTGGGAGGGAGAAGGGATGAAAATTAACCCTTCCTCCCCAGCTGTTTACGTAACCTTGAATTCCTGACCTAACTAAAATTATAGTCCAGGCTTTGTTCTGCTTTCTTTGAAGGATTGTATAAATTAAAGCTGATTTAATGGTTTGAAACTGTCTCTTAGCAAAAGTATGGAATTATTTCCATTAGTTTCTAATAAATAGTCAAAGTGGCACTTTATTGATTGAAGGGTTTGATTCAAGGTTAAGTTGTTGGCTGCTGGCTGTATGATACATTAAATCTAGACCTTCCTGCATGATAGTTGCAATGAGAATAGAGGCTGCAAAGCAAGCCTGTTGTTTTTTGCTCTGCTGCTCAGTTCCTGCTTCAGCTCAGAATTCCTCTGTGAAAATAACAAGTAAATACTGGGCTTCTGAGGGAGGGACACAGCTTTGCAAAGAAGGAAAATGGCACAATTTTCCAAGATTTTAAGCATTCTTAAGACCCACTGAAGCGCTTGTGCTTAAGCCTGTTGGCGGATCAACCTGAAAGTAGCATGGGTTTTTGTCCCTAAGTTGTTCATGCTAAAACCACAGCTATGCAGCTGGATTGCAAGTCAGATATGTACAAATGTGGATAATAGTCTGTGATTTATATTCTGAGTCTGTATCTTCTCTCGTTTTGTAGATGCACATGACAGGAACTTACCTGTCAGTATGCTGACAGTCTTTTCCATCTGTTGTCTTTTCTTTTTTTTTTTTTTTCTTTTTTTCCACAGGAAAGAAGAATGGAGATTTGGACAGGAATTTTGATACACTTGATTTGCCTAAGCGGTCTGAAGCAGCAAAAGGTAATGCTAATGTTTGTGCTTTTGGAAATAACAAGTAGCCTGGGAGCTGGGGGCTCTTAAAGGGATGTGAGACATGAGCATATCAGGCTGATCTCTTTCTTTTGTATTCAGTTAATTGAAATAATGGATGTATCTGTGCTTGTTGTTATCTAGTATTCAATACTGGATATAATCAGCTTTTATAGAAAGCTGCTGAGTTGGTGGAATCTCATAGAAGCCCATCGGATTTGGTGTTAGGTGATTGTGACTCCGTAGAGGGGCGAGTGCATGCTCTCTTCCTTTACAACTCCATTTGCAAATCCCCTGCACTAGATGTGCACGTCAGGAGTTAAGAAATGCACTAGGTGAGTGTACTTAACACTAGCTTTTTCCCTTCCCTGGCATCTCTGTAGTTCTTCAGTGTTCTGATGAATTGGAGCGTAATGGCAGGAATGAGTTCAATGTTTTTATCTTTACTGATAGTCAGTCTTCTCCTGAATACAGTATTCCTCCCTGTCTTTAGTGAGTAGTACTTGCAGTTTTCCAAAATTGGGAGAATTTTTTTCATAGAAAAATTCTTCTGCATTGTGCTTTTGTATTTCAGCCCTGGCAGAGGTGAAATCTTTCACAAACAATTCACCTTCCCATCCTACATGCGTGGTATTCGTTTTAATTGGAGATTAGGAGATGCTTTGGGATCTTCTTCCAGCATTGGTCAGTGTTTTGAGACTTGCACGGGTTTTCACTTGAAGTGTTTGCAATGTCATTGCAAAGATTCAGCCATTGTCATGGCAACTGCTGCGGTGCCACCCTGCCAGCCGTGCCTTGCAGGAAAAGCTCTCCCATAGCACCCTCACCTTCCTGATCTGCAAATACCCAGAAATGCCTGGGTGTTCTTCAGAAGAAAAAGTCTTAAACTCTTCCTGCATCGCTTGTACAATATCGGGGAGTATAAAGATACAGTGTGACGCAACAGGGAGATCCTTGGACTTGGGATGCCTGAATTATGCTGCTTTAGTGACCTTGATCGAATCAAGTAATTTTTTCTTCAATTTCCTTACTGAGGGCAGCAACAGCAGCTGTATCTAACATCCTTAGAGATGTAATGATAGTCAGTCATGGTATTATAATTATGCACATGAAGTGCTGCACTCTCACTTAAATTCATGGGCAGCGAAGCTCTGACTGATGATACGCAAACTAATCCTAATATATAGATGGATCTAATCTATTTACTGATCCCCTTTACAATGGGTACAGTTTCTAGGCTAATGTCTAAAGGCTAATTTTCATTTGGTGCATTATTGCACAAAGACACTGATGCACCTCTTTGTAGGTGCAATGCCATCCTATTTGGAGAGCTGCAGGAAAATTTTCCTAACCAACCTTCACTTCAATGTCACCAGTTCAGGGCTGGAGACATCTTAAGGATGCAGAAAAAGAAAGCAAAGCAAAATATAGCAAGGGCTTCAGCACTTTCATTCCTTTCTAAATGTGATTGGGATGTAGGTGCCACTAAAGGGAAAAGATGGAAATCAAGGATTTCTGCAAAGAAATGGATCTTGCATAATTTTCTTTAAGATAAAAATCTTTCATGTGGCTCTGCTAATGGTAGAAGTGTTGTGACCTATCTGATGGGAGCCGTATCTGTCTCTCTGAGCTTATGTAGCTTGTTCTATTCAATTGCCAGAAATCACACACGCTTGAAGAGGTTTTGTTTGATAATTGTGAGATACTGCTATTTAATCTAAGCAGAATAGATTTTAGTCTGACTGCATATCTTATACTAGATGAAGTCAGGAGATTAATCCCCCCACAGTATTTTGAAAGAAGCCATTTGACATGGGAAAAGGCATGAGAAAACTATTCACTTGTGTGCTAAGAGTAAAAAAATAAATGATACATTTTTGTTCACTTTGTTACTAGCAGTTTCCTGCTAAGCATCTAGTTTGCATGAGAGGTTGTGGATATTAAAGTTTCTAACAAGATTGTAAAGACTTTGAATTGTTGTATAAGAAAAATAAAATTGCAGTTTTAAAACCCTTAAAAGCTCTGGTCAGATCTCTGTCATAGAGTATAATTGACTCTGATGAGATCTGCTCTCAGCTGAAGCAGAACCTCGTTACTAAGATTGAAAAATCATGCAAGTTTTAATGATCAAAAGGCACTCAGTTTGAGTGACACAATGAAGTGCTATTTCAAAAATCAACAATTATAGATTAATGTCTTTCATGTATTATTAAAGCAATATTAAAGTGAGTTTTCATCTGGAATCTTTGTGGGCAAATGAAGCTACAGTAATAAGATTTGTTCATGCAATGCAACAAATGAACATTGTGGTAGTTAACAAATGCAGTGTTGTTAGGTTTCCTGTAATCTTATAGTCAATATCCATGGTGCTTATCTGGTGGATCTAAATGAAATTTCAAGAAGTTGACGTCATGATTTTCCTATAAAATATTTTTAGGTATGATCACTGAGCTTAATTGATAGCATGCTCATCATCGCTTGAAAAAACACAAACTAGAAGCAGTGAACTAGTTCAGACCTATTTTCTACTATCTCTGGAAACTTTGTTTGGCTCCAAATTACTTTAATTGCAGGAATCTCTGCCTGTGCTGTGGCTACACATCATAAAACCAGAAACTCCTGTAGTTTCTAGTTGTGGTGCGGGGATGAGTTAGTGTCTGTGTAGGAGGCAGAGGTTTTCTCAGTCTTTGTTCAAGACAGCTTAGGAACATATTCATATCCTGAACAGTCCAGAGGGTCTTGTGAGTTATTACCTACTTTAAATGCTAGTATATTTTTTTCCTGGAATTTGTTTGCTCTGGAGAGGAATGAATGAATGAAGGCAATTGTTTTTTTCAAAGCAATGAACTAGAGTCTCCTTTTTCTTCTGATTGTGCTTGGGGTTTTTTTTAATGGCAATCAGATTTTGCTGCAGCACTGCATTTGAGCAGCCCTGAAACCATTTCTGAGCCTCTAATAATTTTATGTGCTAGGCATTCTGGCAGGGGAAGGCTTCCAGTTCAGGGTTGTTATCTGTGGTAAACTAGATAATGTCAGACGGGAGAATTTGCAGTGCTTTCAGAAGCTGTCTCATCTGATATTAAAAAATAAATATATGGGCTCTGGCAGTGTCCAGAGTCGTCCTGTCCTCACGAGGAAAGATCGTGGAAGAGAAGCTTGTTTCCTCTTTGTTGAAAGTAGAATATTTTTTTCTGACAGTTGGAGAGAGAGGGGATAAATTTTTGGGGTGGTGATAGGAGCTTGAATAGAGCCTTACAAGAAGGGGACAGCGCTGACAAATTATGAATGCTGTCCTCGGGACCTTGCTAAATTTAGTACTTTCAAAAAATCCTGCTTCTGGGGGTGGGGGGGGTGGGGATGGTGGGGAGTCTTGCTGAAATCCCTTCTCCAGTATAAAGTAGGTCACTGATAGTGGTGTGAGCTGTCTCCTCTGTAGCGTGTTCTCTTCTGCACTACTACAGCGCGAATGCTGATTTCTCCTGTATGCACATTAAATACATAGCACAGTACAATTCCTTTGCTTTGTTCACAGAGTCCTTATTTCTGAGCAGGAATAGTGTCAGGAGGCTCACGCATGGGGGGGGAGATCAGGATTAATCATATCTGTGCAGTGGAAAGCAGTGTCTCAGATGGCAGACTGTGATAAGGTTTTCTGAAAAGAATCAGCATTGATATGTGTCAGCCCTCTGAAGATGTTATAAAGGTTGTAACATTTAATCCTCCTGATGTGAAGGTGTTGGATTGTCTGCCTCTGTTCATCAGTGCTGGAACATGGGAGGAGAAAGTCCAGAAGAGCAAAACAGCTTTCTATATGGCATCAGCAGGTTATTCCTAATTAAATCCAAACCTCTGTGCTATTTGGTTTAAGTAAATCTCATGGTTTCTTGTTTGTGCACATATACATACAATGGCATAAAAGTAGATGCTCTAAGGTGCTTTGGGTGTTGAAGTTCAGCCATGGTTTCAGGTTATCTCATTAGGGAATTGAAAGTTTTCAGCTGTAAGGAGACATGCAGGTATGCTTCAGCCTGGTGGATGAGCTAACTCATTCTCTTTAAATCCGTCATTAAAATGGTTATTCATTTGTCTTTTCCATTTTGATTATTTAAGCTTACTTCCATTTTAATGGGAACATAAATTTTAGGAGAGAGTTGAACAGAAAGCTGAATTTATTTGAAAGCTCAGCTTAGTATGTAGACTTACCCCTGGTCAGCAGCCTACGTACATAGAGGGAGTGAGATTTTGGGTGAACTTGTCAGCAGGTGAATTTCTTCTCTCTCCATTATGTGAAATCCTCAGTCGTTTTCCATGTAGCCCAATGCTGATGATAGATTTTTCTATTCCAGAAGGTGAGTGTTTAAATTCACTTATAAATCTTTGTGTTACTGCTCCAGGAAATTAGACTTCCTGGCACTGTCAGGGTAATGACTTTAACTTAGTAGATTACAAAAATGCTGGCAATTTGTCTTCAGCTAAAGGCAACATGTAGTGTGGGGAGAGAGGAACTTCACTGAAGCTTTACTCTGACTTCAGGTTTGTAATTAAGATTAGCTGCTGTTCTCATTTCACAGCCATTTTAATTTGCTTTCTTAAAATCTTTACAAGTTGACTCAAGCACTCACCTGCCCTTTCCAGCTCCCTTCAATCATTAATTTTGATTGTTGTATTGTGAATAAGTGAGTAGAACAGATTGATTAATGGTACCATCCACACCCCTCCTGTGCCTGCTAGTGGAAATAACAGGGACTGGGAAGATCTCCTCTGTGAGAGCAAGTAACAAGTTCTCGTAATAACATCTTTTAGGTATTTCACACACGTTGTTGAGAATTCCTATCAGAATTATTAAGTATCTCTTATTTCTGTTACTTTACTAAGTAGAGTGTTCATTTTGGTCCCATGTGTTTTGCATAATTTACAAAGCAGTGAAAGATTTCTCATCTGTCTTCCAATGCTTTGAGTCAGAGAAAATTTATTACCTTGAATAGGACAATTCCCATATGGAGCCTGCCATTCCCAAACTTTCTGCAGCCCAGTACCTGTAAATTCTCATTCTTTTTCCCAACTTCTGCAAGGAATTCAGAGCAGGCATCTGTGGATTTTTCCTTTCTTCTGTACAAACTCTTTCCATAGCTGACTGCTGCTTGTTCTGGAATAGTTTGCTTTTATTGCCATAACCTTCTCCAATTCTTATGTCGAGCCACTTGTTTGTTCAGAGCTGGGTTGAAACAGGCAGTGGGTTGCTTCCTGGCCTGCCGAGCTGTGCTCTACAGGTGGAAACTCTTATTTGTGATCTTTATGGATCTGTTAAATTTGATTATGTAGAACATAAATTGTAAGTTTAGAACTGAAACTGAAGGGTTTGAAAAATCATATGGGGAGGTGTAGCTGGAATGTGAATTGGAGTTCCAGGGATACTATTATGTCTTTTGTCTTGTTTCTGCCCTAGCTTATCTTCTTCCAATGAAAAGAAAGAGTCTGAAATAGCTTCTTGTTGTTCTTAACATGACAACTCAAGCAGTTTGAACTAATAGCAAGTGCATTATAGAACAATGATTATTTTCATTTCAAGTAGACTGTCCTAAGCCTTTAAGAGTTGTAGCCAATACTGACACGCTGTGACACCTGTGTTCTCATGATGTGTGCATGACAGATACAGAGAGGTTTAATGGTTACTTACTTAGCATGGACTTTATTGGTGATAAAATTTTGCACTCCATTTAATTAACTTCATAAAAATTCCTTAAAACAGAAGATCATTCCAGTAGGAGCGTTCTTTATACAGAGGGTTTTTTTACTGAGTTTACAGACAGCACAAGTTCTCTGTAAACTCCAGATGAGGTGAGCAGTGCTGGGTGGTGGTGACTCATCTGCAGAGATGAGAAGGTATTTTTCCTTGACTTCTGTCTCGATCCTAGTCCCAGTAACAAACTCCAGGATACCTAAAGGGAAACATGCTGTCCGATTGTATCTGAATATAAATGTTTTGCAATTCTTGCTGGAGAAGTGTGTGGGCCAGTAAGGCAGGAGAAGGAACAAGTAGAAGGGTCTGCCTCGCTTTTCAGGGACAGCTGACTTTGAAACCTGTTGAATAAACACTGCTTCGTTGTCATGATGTTTCCCGTCAGTAGCGATTCTCAGTTCTTGCTGCCTGTTGCCAGGATCAGTTGGTTCTTTATAGTAGATTTGTGTCACACCCATGCAGACCTGCTGGACTTCATTGCTAAAGCAGTCCTAGTAGTTAGTGATTCACAGTCTTGTCTTGTGATAAACTCGCCTTGCTGCACAGATGTTGCATAAAATAAATCATTAGCACAATTGTTAAGGTTGTTCCTTGTAGCTTTTGTGCAGGTAGTAAGCCTTGAACACTTTGGCCTTGGAAGGATGTTGTTCATGGAACAACCTCTGTTTCCTTCTACATAAACCAGTGACATAAGGTTTAAAAAACCAAAACAAGCCTGCCTATTTTAACAGGTATTGAACTAGCGGAGCAGTTAAAGCAACAAATTTTCCCCAGATAGCATGTTTTACCCACAGGTACCCATGGTGAGAGATTGTCATGCAATGCATTAAACAGCAGCAACTAGACAAAATCTTTTGGGTTTTTATCTTGGTGCACGCTGCTGCAACAGGACAAATGAGTAAAGGGCACAGTTACGCTTTTGTATTGCATTATATTGCTAGGATCTGGATTTAATAAAACGAAGTGCTCTGTTGTGTAGGACTCAGCAACCTTTGTAGAGGGAGGTAAGTTATATCACTGAACATCACTGAGTGTCCAAGGTTTTCTTGTGGTCTGCTTGTTTTGTTACATTACTATTCGTTTCTAGGCCAAATGTGGTTTTCTTAAAGTACTATATCTATTTAGCTCTCTCTTGACACACAGGTAACTTAAGTGATGTTTGTAGTTCAGTAGTTAGCTAGTTGTGATAATGCTTGTCAAGCACTAGATACATTTGTTATCCGCTGACGTATGCACGTGTTGTCTTGTGGAAGATGCATGTCTGCCTTATCTGTAGTTTTACTGTCATCATTGGTGGGCGTGATCACGTGCCTTCATGTAGGCATTTTATGTATTCATAGTAGTTCTTTTTGCAGAAATATTGAAATACTGATAAGGACTCAGAGTTCAACCTTGCTTTTCTCAAATGTGTATGACCTTTCTGAATTCTGCTGCTAATTCTTTTTACTTGTTGCTACGATTCTTTTCTACAACATTCTTACTTTGGAGACTGTGAGAAAACAAGTCTTTTTCTAGGAGCAATACTAATGATATGACTGAAACCCTACACAGTAACTGCGTACAGTAGTGCTGCTGAGACTCTCACAGCTCTGCTCTGTGGGGTTTAGTTATTCCACCAAATCATGTGAAAGGAATTTGAGACCGTTACAGGACCAGCTCTTACTCTGGTGTTATCTGTCTGCTCAGGAATGTGAAGAATAGTTTCGGCTTTGCGTTCTGGCAATTGCTACCATGTTTGTCAAATCGTTACTCTCACTTCTGAGAATGCTTCGGCATTGCAGCTCTGCGCCGTGCTTTCTGGTCCCTTGCTTTGTCCATAGGGACATCCAGGCAAAAATTGTATTTGCAGATGAGATAGGCTCGACTCCTGGTAGAGGTGAAATGGCATCTGTGGAAGAGCAAAACTGTTGCAACTGTAGTAAGGGGAAGCACAATGTTTGTGTGACTAGACTGTCCTACAAATTGCCCAGTTGAGAGAGATTTACTTTTGTGTCAGGAAGATTTGAGTTGAGAACTTGAAGAGTTCTGCTGCATGGAGGATATATAACCAATGTAAACCGGAGAAGAAATTTCAACTGTGATTGTTAAATGCCACTACTGCCTCCCGCCCCCCCATTATGGACATTTCATAGTGTGGATGTCTCTTCTGGTTTCAAGTTATGTAGCTGTGAAGTTTAAGCTGAGGGAGCAGTGGGAAACAACTGCTGGAACAGGGAGGCAGGAAGAGCGATTGTAGTGTTTCCTTCAGCTCTATATTTATACAGAGTTGAGAATACAAAGCTCTTCATGAAGTCATAAGGTGGTTGTTCTTGTCCATCACTTTATTTGCCTGTAGAGCTCCTCTTTTTCCCTTTGTCTTCTACCTCTGTCTTAACAGCTAGAGGTCACATGCAAGATGAGTTAGGAAGACAGCTTGCTTTCTGAATTGTTTTGGAATTTTTTCAAACTCTTCCTTCTGAATGAGAAAAATCTGACTCATCTCTAAGGTACTTTGATTATCCTGAAAATGGTGAAAGAACATCCACAACTATTCCTCCTTTTTATCCTTCTCTTGCGTTCTTGAATGTTCAGTCTTCCTCAGTGCTTGGAGGGGAAAAGCTGGCAGTTGGAGACAAGATTCTTCCTCTCCACCTTTAGGTCCTTTCACCTATGGCTCTCATGGGACTATAAAATAACTTCAGTAGTCAGCTTCCAGCTCCTCCTTGCCTGAGGCTGACACCCAAGAATATAGGTCTGTTGTAACAAGCAGCAATATCTTCAAAAGACAAGAATCCTAGGTGGTAAATTCCCTTTCCAGCTTGAATTTGTGGCCAAGCTATAAACGCACAGAAAATGAGACTTATGTATGTGGTTATAACATCTTAAACTAGAACAGCCTATATATACTTGCATAATAAAGTAGCCTATGAAAAACTAAACAGCAGGAACTCCACTCAAGCACATGGTCATTACAGCAGCTACTAAGGAGATGGAGCGATCTGGAGCTTCAGCAAAAGGCAGAGCTGGAAGTAAGAAAGTCTCATTTTCACATTCCAGCATTGCTACTGACTTGCTGAGTGGCCTCAGGCAAGTTAATTGTGTTCAGATACCAGGGCTATAGTGAACTTGTTCATGAAATGTTTGCGACTTCCACTGACGTCACTAGAATAATTACTGGTATTGTCACTGCTGCTGTGATAACAAGTGCAGATGGAGTGTACATGATACGTTCGTAAAAACAGCAAAATTCTGCCAAAGTATTGTGTATCACAACTGTTGCTAGCACCACAGTGATAAAAAAAAAAATAAAAGCATAATTTGTGTTACATGGATGGTAGTGGCTTATCCCAATGGGATATTGTGAGAGTGGACTGAGGAGTTCATTTTGTAGAGAGTATTTTGAAAATATGTAATACTATGAATTAGTTTGTATTCCTGCTATGCATATTACACTTACTGTGTATTTTTATGGAGAAGTTCAACTGTATTATTTATGACATTCTGTATAGATAGGTGTACACAGAAACCAATATGTAACTCAAGACCTTGGCAAGTTTTACAGCCCAGCTACAATATTTACTTTAGTTATAGCAGTGTGTGCTCTCTGGCAAGGCAGATGTTAACCCTTCAACCACTGACTGGATTTTTCATGTCCTTTATATTTGGCTAACATTTCTGATGATAGAATAGTTAATGTTGGAAAGCGCTAGTTGTCAGTCGTATTTTTTTTCTTTTCACAGCCTTCCCTGTGCTGTTTGCCCTAGCTAAGAATGGTTAATGCTTTCCTTTCCCCACTCTTTCATTTGTGTATATGTTTTTGCATGTCTCATTTAGCATTTCTATTCTACAAGTAATTCTAATTGTTACTGTAAAATAGAATGCCTGTTATTACAGAGCATAGCTCATTATACAGATGCTGCTCAAGGACTATTTATAAAATGAGAACATGCCAACAAAAGTCTGCCAGGAATAAAGCAGGAGTTGGTGTGGGGGGGGTGCTTATCCCACATAACTGTAACTGGCTTCAGTCCTGGGACTTAGTCACTGCAGTGAAAAACTCCATCCATCCATCCCTGTTGCATTATGTCACATTTCTGCCATGCCACTTACTTGGTTTCAGTTAAGAAACAACACTGAAAGCTCAGAGACTCCCCACCCCCCACCCCCGCCTTTTAGTGTAAGTGTACTAACTGAGATGATACTTTGAAGGGAGGTGCGAATCGCGAAGTTGTCCTGATTGCCTAGCCAGTATTTTCGTGAAGCGCAATGAAGAGGAACTCAGCTTCTGTCAGAATTTAGAGATGAAATTTCATGTCAAAATCAATTACAAAAACCTTGTTGCACAAAGTTACAGTTGTCTCTAGTGTGCATCAAAAGTACCGCAGCAAAGTTCTGCTGACAAAGCTACTTGACAAGTTAAGAGAACAGCAGAAAGTTCCAGAATAGCTGAGGCAGAAAAATGGTGTAACATTGATTTAAATCCCTTGCCAGATTTCCAGAAGTAGTGTTTGTGTCAGGAGAGGAAGTAGTACAGCTCTGGGTGCGTGTTACCAAGGCTGTGCCTTCAGGGGTAATATGAACGTGGATAGCTTTCTCAGAGGCCTACGTGACTCGGATGCTTTCAAAACTCAATGCTAGACAGCCATCTCTTGAATTTTACTTAAAGAATCTGTCTGGGATACTCTGGCTGTCCCATCTGGTATTCTTTTGCCCCCCAAAATGCAGGCTAATGCCTCATAATTAAGCGTTGGAACAGGTTCCTCAGAGAGGTTTTGAAGGGTTCTCTATCACTGAAGAGCTTCAAGACCTGACTGAACAAAGCCATAAATAACTCGGTCTAAATTCAGCGTTGAGCCTGCTTTGAGCAGGGAGCTGGCCCAAGTGACCTCCCACACTCTCTTTCAACCTAGTTGTTCTGAGTGACTCTCTTGTTAACTGATTATGAAGTCAGCCAAAACCATCTGTCTGGAAGAAAATGCACTTTTTTTTTTTTAGGGACAAGATGTTTCCAAAAGAACTAAATCCATGACAGCTAGCTAGGTAGCTCAGATGGGAAGAAGAATGAGAGTGCCCATTTGCTCATGGAACCTGGGAAAGGAGAATATATGCAAAATGCATCTTAATTGTTGGATCTTAGGTTGATTGATGATGATGATTATTCCCCAAGGTATGGCTTTTTTAAAAGGCAAATATATTTTTACTTATAGGTAGTTTCTCTGGTGTCAGTACAGTAAACTGTGGAGCTCTCACAACACTACGTTAATCAATCTTTGAGCATGTGCTTATAACACCTAATTGTGGGGGAGAGAAAGGGGAATAAAAATGAAATAGTTGTGTGATTCTGAACTAATTGCAAGTTGAGGTACTAGAGATCAAGCAAGGAGGCCTTCTTTATAATGCAGCCAAGACAGGGGAGGTACGTGCAGTAAGGTGTCTAGCAATTTTTTCTACTTTTGTTTGAACAGTATTTATTAGAGTAAATGGTAAGCTTTAATCATGGAGTTAATCTGAAAATTAAAATAAACTGGAATGTCAAATAACCTGTGCATTGTAAATTGCAGCAGTCACTGATGCTCATTAGTCAGACTGAAGCTGCAGTCATGTTTTGTAGAAAGGCAAATAAAGAGAAGCAAAAAATTAAGACTTTTGTTTTCTCAGCATTAATTTCCAGTGCATTTACCTACACAGCTGCTGCAGTCCTATTATCTGACTCATTACTTTGTAAACCACTTTGAGATATCTTGAATGTGAAAGCTGCTATATAAAGCCTTATTTATTTCTGTAACTCTGAGTGCTCTGCACAGGCTTAAAAGCTGCCCCCCTTCTCCAGCATGACAGGGGAATGATACGACTTAATGTGCAATGTAACTCTAACTGTGGATTGAAGAAAAATGACCTTGAACTGAGAGGCAGGCATTTTACATTGTAAAGCAGACACTTAAATTTACCTGTCAACTGGAGGGGGGGGGGCAACTTACCTCGGCATGGTTTAGAAAGCAATGTCAATCCAACCGTTCATTGCTCTGAACCCACGGAGAGCTTGATTGCTGACCCAGGCATTTTCAGGTGATCTGTGTGAATGTTGATCAGTATGTGGTAGAAAGGAGAGCATTTTTATTTTGGCCTCTCAGACCATTAGTTTCAGCCCTGAATTTTCTGTGTCTTGGTTGTAGGGAAAACTGGAAGTGTGTAATAGCATGAAATGTTATTTGTTTAGGAATAGACCATGGTTCGGGCTTTTCTGCAAGGTGGATATGCAAAGAGCAATCTTTCCACTTTGTGTCCAGTTCAGTCAGGTTTTGCACGCCTTGCAGTCTCCTTATTTTACTGAATATATTGTCGCTTTTGTAGGAGACATTTAGAGCAACTTCATATTCTTTTACCAGTAGCCTCATTAAAGCAGAAGTACCTGATGCTGTGACAGTCTACTTGAACAGGCCAAGTCTAGGTAGCCGAGACAGAAACAGAGTGGAAGGGAAGAGGGGGACATGGACTGCTGCAGAGTTGTGGCAGCTACATGACATGTCAGTGGCAGAGCTGGGAATAGAGACGAGGTTTCCTGATTCCTAAAGGTAAGATCTTTCTTGCTGGCTCATGCTAACAAGCCAGGCAGCAAATCCACTCCATTTGGAAACATCAGTTGTTCTTGCCCCTCTCATACAAAGCCAGAAAGAATAATTAATCTAATGAGTTTTTTTGTTTCAAGACCTTCTAAAATTGCAACCAGCAGATCTGTAATCATGTTTGAGCATATAATTGCATCATGTTCAGCTTAAAAATGATGAGCAAAAAAAGCATTTCCAAAGACTCATTCAAAGTGTGCGGGGACAAGAATAAGGATCCGCCTTAGCTGGAGTGTCCCCACTGACCTTTCGACACTTAGGAAGTTGGAAGTCTGCATTCCTTGCAAACGCAGGTTTCCCACTCCCCTTTTGGGGATACTTTGCGCATTGAGTCATAAAATGCGCTAGTGATTGCTGCAGAGCACAAAAGGAACCTAGAGGTGTTGAAAAGGAGAGATGAGACGTGTCAAGGATGACCGAGGTGTTAGTTGCGTGGTAGTGGGCTTGGGATTTCTCAGGGAATGAGAAAGTGTGGGTGTTAGGAGCATGAGACCTAATCCCATTTATTCAATTATATGGGTGCTGCTCCCAGGAGAGTGCTTCCCTTCAGGTTAGTGCTAGTGTCTAAAACTTAAGACTTTGTAAAGGCATGTGTGACTTAGATTTGGGCAGTTCGGCAAGATTTTGCTTAACAGTTAAACCCTAGCACACAAGTACTTTCCAAATCCTATGTATCTGCTTGCTGAAAGCAATGCTGAGATTAAACCCATTGAAATTAAACTGTATTGGCAGTTCCCTGTGGGGCTGGATGCCAGCTTCCCTGAAACACTTAAAATTTGGTGCCACTCCCATCACTGCAGTCTGGATGCCTATTTCTAGGTCCAGCTGTGGACTCAGATGGCCCATGCAAAGCCTCAGGACATTCATAATGCTGCCTTGCATATATGAATGATTAGAAATGGGTATAGGTTGTAACACGATGGAAA
Organism: Aramus guarauna; assembly: GCA_013400195.1. Lineage (NCBI taxonomy): Eukaryota > Metazoa > Chordata > Aves > Gruiformes > Aramidae > Aramus > Aramus guarauna. Next base: position 189,709 of record VXBL01009141.1, on the reverse strand, counting down.
TCTCGATACTCTTGAGGAAATATCTCACCTTATTTACACTTATACTGACCTTTTCAGAGTTTTCTATAGGCATGAACAACCTCCACAGTAAATGTCAGCTTCTGCTTGGAATCTTTTACATGGGTAGTTTGAAGTTCAGTTTTTAATTGCGTAATATTACTATAAGAAAGCTGCATTGAAATTGAAAACTATCCTAAACAAAGTGGCTGTTGGGTTAGGGATCTTTTTGCTATTTTAAGAGTATGAAATGGTTTCAAAGAAGCTGTTAGAGTTGCTTTGAGGTAGTGTCTGCTGTGGCTTTGTTCTAAAATTTCTCATACAAGTTTCTGGTGGTTTGTGAATGCAGGCCATGCCTGTAGGATGGTGAAGATGGGACCAGGCTGCAGTTGGATGCTGTGTAATGTTCCCCTTTTGCCTCGAAAACTATCTCTGTACTTTCTCTATTCATTTCAACTAAGTATCTCATTACATGCTGGGGCTCCAATCTTTATTCTTTTTTTTATATATATATTTATTTTTTTTTAACTTGCAAATAAATTTATTTGTGGTTGTAAAATGTGTGTGTGTTTGGACAGCTAAGGCTTCAGAGAGCTATTTCTCTTCAGATCATGTTGTCTTATCTCACATTTTGGTCCAAATTTAAGTTTTATAGCAAGATCCATGTTTCTAGGAAACAGAGAATTCTATAGGCAAAGCTGGTTTTGTGTCAGTTCTGCCTGTGATTATCAGATATTCAGTCAGTACATCAAACAGCAGATGTTTAATAGAAACTTTCCCATTTTTCTAAAAAGCTGCAGAGAATGGTTGGCAGAAAGGAGGAGAGTGCCCCTTCACTCCACACCTTCAACATGGTACATCCCAGTGCATCCTAATTCAAACGAGGGAGGAGCAGCAGCATCTTCTCTTGCCTCTCACCACCTTAGCCCCTGCCTGGATACCATGCTTTGAGGATGGAGGGAAAATCTCTGTTTTTGAAGGAATTGAGGTTTCTAGCTTATGCTGAAATCCATGAGAATTAAGTACTCAAATACTGTACCTTAAAAACCTGGGCTGCAAGGTCCATTTTTTTGTTAGAGAAGTTGAAGAAAACCTTCTGTTCATGCTGCTTCCACTCTGGCCTGACATTTATTTGACATTGAAAACATCAAATTCTTTTTCTTGGATACTTGAGAGATACTTGGATTGCCTGACAGCAGCATAGTGACTGTAATTGAGACAGATTAGAAGCATTGGGCTGCCTTTTGGGTGTGTGTGGCAGCTTTCATGAGATGGAGAGAGGAATTGAAACACTTTTGATTTTGGAAGCTGTAGCAGGAACTAATTAGCAATTTCAGGACACAAACAGGATTGGAGGAAGTGTTTGGGCTGGTGTATAATAAATTATGTAACAACATGAGGGACTCCTTCCATATGGCACTTATAAAGGCAAGATTGCCTGTAATGAACCGAACTTCCGATATCAGTCCTGGTGATTAGGAGTCGCTGACCTTTCATTTCTCCAGGCTGAGACTGGACCTGCTAGCTTTTTCTCAGCTTGAATTCTGATAACCTTTCCCAAAAAAAGGTTACTTGTTTATATCCAAACATTTCCTTCCTACTGGGAAGTATTTTGAAGTGTTTGATGTTTCTGTGATGGTGGATCCACTGGAGAACATACAGATTTATTCTTCCTTCTTATTTGAGGAATTCAAGCTGTGGAGTTCTGCCCTTCACTGCCTTAAGCAGACGGGCCTCTAACAAGCACCTGAATTGATATGAATAACCAAATACCTGTTTAATGGCTTATAACCATTTATGAGACTTTATATAAAAATCATGGTGAGAAACAGAAGTATAACTAGACTTGGTAAAGCATGAGTAGCTCAGAAAGAAGCTTTCAAATTGGCTTCCAAGCATAGTTTAGTGTGTATGAGCTCTGAAAGATTTTGGGTTTTTTTCTTGAAGTTGTTTTTCCCTTGGCACTGAAGATAAAACTCAGACAGACTGCGAAGGGGAGAACCTGACAGGTGCCAGCCCGAGTGGAAATACTGTCTGTCGATCCTTGTCTGTCGCAGCTCTAAGCAGCGCCCATCGCTGATCCATCCAGACGCTTGTCAGGAGTGCAAGCTTTCAAACCCAAGCAGAAAGTCTCTCAGCAGCAGGACAGCGTTTTGAAGCGCAGTCAGTGGAAACCCCCATAGTCCTATACCTGACAAAGCAATCCCGTTTCTGTAAATTCCTGAGTGATACAGGATTTGGTTTTGCCTTATTGGTTAAGATTGAGCACCCCAGCGCGTAAAGGCAAAGAAGGGCTGATCCCACAAGGTGCTGTGGGTTCCCCACACCTAGACTCACCGCAGGCCTCATGGCGAGAAATAGCATCCATGGAGGTCTGGAGGAGCATGGCGGCTGCATCCAGGCAAAGAAGCGGCCACTTCCTGCGATTCCCCTCCCTCCCCCCGACACTAGCCAGGCTGCCAAAGCGGCTGCTGCTGCCTTTCCTTAGCTGCCAGCTATGCAGTACCACCTCGCGGGTGGGTACGCACAGAGCTCTCCAGTCCGACAGCTGGTTCCCACCTGATGCTGGATCGTACAGCTTTGCACTGCGCAGCACCACTCCACAGCCCCACGTGAGCTTTCATTTACTGGCTTACTATGTCCCAGATAAGTCATGTAACGAGGGAGGGCACTTAGTGGGACCATACGCAACCTCGTGATCCAGGGCGTTTCATAAAACCTGTCTTGGAGATAGGAAAGACAATGCTTAAGATGTCTGCAGAGGTGAGAAAGTGTTTTCTGTGCACTTTCCACCTTTCTTGTGTAACTCAGTACTTAATGTCTGCGGGTATGTGGATATTTCAACTAAATAAGTATTGCCACGTAAGTTTGTGTTTTTTTATTTTGCCTTGCAGCTGTCTTCTGTAGTGCTTCTTCCCCTTTTCTGTGCTCCCCTACTTGCTGGGGTTTTCTGACAGTAAGTTTATAAAGCTATTCAACATATAAACAGTTCTGAATAATGTCAGAATCTTTTTAATAAAATAAATTTACTTAAGTGGCATCTGGAGCCAAGGACTAATGCATGATTCTTTTTGCAGTAAGCTTTTCTCTGCAGACAGGTTTCTACTCCTGAGCTGGGAGGAAGCTAAAAGCTCATTAGCTTCCTGGAGTCAAAGCAGCTGATTGGCATCTGGAACTGCAAAGCTGAGTTTTACAGGGGCTTGAAGCCAAAAAAGGGCAATCTGGAGCACATGATTGTTAGTTAAACATGCACAAAAGACCAGAGGAAAGAAAATGGTTAGGTCCAGACAGCCACAAGTCGAAGGAAGGAGTCCCTTAACAGTGCTGTTGATTTTCAGTGATGACTCTAGTTCTGAGACATTTTTGTGTTATGAGGCTCTTGGACTTGTTGATAAGATACTAACAGCAACACATTGTATTTTATTACTGGACAGAGCTGTGGTGTGATTGGATTTTTTTATGGCCTTTCCTTCAGGGAATCACTCAGTATCTCTCTCTTTAATAAACACATTCTGTACAGTAAGCTCAAACCTTCTGACAGTTGGGCTGGACAATTAGGCATCTGCACTAGTAATGGCAGTGAAAAAAGTCTTTCTTAGATCTGAGGTCCATTCAGCTGCATCATGTGGCAGCTATGGTCAGAAAAGCTATAGTATGCTTTACTGAGCTGTATGTTGGTTTTGTAAGGAAAATGCCTTTACCTGGCTTTGTGTTTTTCAGCTTAAGGGAAAAGTCCCTGAAAACACCCATGTTCTGGCATGTATACATGAACGTACAGTTGTAAAACCACATTGTTTATATAATGTGAGAAGTTATAATTTTCCTCAAGTTCCCAATCCTCATTAGCTTTGCCAGCCGTCTCTCTATTCCTTTTGCTCCTTTGGGAAAGCTTAGCTAAATGGTAAAGGCTTGCAATATGCTCCAAAAAGCAGTGAATTCAAGCACTACCAAGGAGAGAGTAAGTTCCAGCCCAGAGATTCTGCCATGTAGAAGCTTTCCCCATTAAGAAGAGGGGTCCATTTTCACACCTGCTTGTATCAAATGAGGCTTTCTGTAATGTCACCTCATTACTGTGTCTTTCCAGAGTTGCAAATGGGAAATGATCTTTGGCAGCACTGTGGATTTGGATTATTGCGGCGTCTCTACGTGTTCTTGGCTTGTGCTTGCAGCTCAGAGGGTAGGACGTTGACACCTCCCTGAGCTCCTGTGTTTTCTACCGATGTAACTGGCCCGAACGTCAGAAGCCAGACAAGAGAGACATCAGACAAGCCAGAGGGGCTGGGCAATGTTCTCATTCCTACCATGGATTGTGCAGTCCTTGCGCTTGCTATTTGTGGCTGAAAAGGAGGGGTGACAAAATAGAGCTGCTTGGTGCCATGCAGAAGGAGACACCCCTCAGGGCCTGTGAGTGATCACCAAGCATTGCCATCTGGGTCCTTTCAGAGAGGAGAAGGAAAACAAGTCAGTCATGTGTAATTCTGGACCCTGGCAGAGACAGGAACACACATGTCAGAAACACCCATGGTCAATAGTAGCAGCAGCAGCACTGAGATCTAAAAGAATAAGCGTGGACATTTGACCTTGTCCACTGTTGTTCTAATATGGCTGTTATGTAGCAGATAGCATCTGGAAATTCAGGTTTTCCCTCCCAGGGAAACATAACATGATCGATGACACGCTTGCTATTGATCTCGTATGCATGGGCCAAATTGCTGTCTAAGAAGTCCCCGGTGCAATGCGCATCATCACTGTGCTCAGTGTCCTTTTGGTGTCAGCTGTTAGAGGTGTGTGGCCAACCTGAAAGCTTCAGGAAGAAGCTTCCCTGGAGGCAGCAGGCAAGATTTGCCTGCATCCAGGAGCATTTGCATTGCTGCTCTCCTGGCATATTGATCCACTGTCAGTGAGATCACCAGCCCGATAAGCCTAATCCGTCTTTTGTCTTAAAATACTGTAGTGATTGAGACAAGGGTAAACTACAAGAGTAAGACTACCACAGACACAGAATTTCTCCAGGCAAGAGAGTGTTCACCCCTAGTCTCAGGTGTGTCTGAGCTACCACCGGTACAGACAGTAGCTTTGCACAGCTAGCAATGTCACGCTGTGAAACCCTGCAGAGCTGGCAGAGCTTTGGTGCGAATTAGTTTCCTATTCACTTGCATATGTGAGCCACGATTTTGGACCAAGTCCCGTTTTGAGATTTTGCAGTGGTGATGCAGGGCCTGGAGTGCATTCTGGGGGCTTGCAAGCACCATGGTAAGCTGCTTTTGGGAAAAGGGGAACCTGTACTGCCCAACAGATTGTGTTTGATATGTAGCTCACAAAGGACAGACTCCAAAGTGGGGGGGGGGGGGGGGGGGGGNGGGGGGGGGGGGGGGTGTGAGGGGGACAGTGTGTTATTTAATATTTGCTTTTTAGAAACAAATTGCATTTCAAAACAGACTTGCTTTTGGAATAACATGATTATCCTGTTCCCTTTAAAAGAAGATGCATTCAGTTATCACTGTGAAATAAAAAAAAAAAAAAAAACAAAAAAACTTTGGATGAGAGAAACTGGCGAGAGACCAAGTATTTAATGTACTGTACTTAGGCTCCAAGGTCAGATGCAAGTCTGCTGGGACTGGGGTAAGGCAAGCTATTTACATGAACCATCCATTTTAATCATTCAGCCAGAGGGCTTGATGTTAACTTTGGGTCCAAAGCATTGTTTCTTGTAACAATCATGTTTCTCAAAAACAAACAAAAACCACTGCCAAAGGTGACCTACAAATGCTTAAATGTGCTACAATTCACCCATATGCCTCCTCTCCCTTTCAGTGGAGACCTTTAGCAACTCTCCCTTCTCTGTATCAACCTGGCTCCCAGGTATTTCCTGCCCTTCATTACAGGCCTACGGGGACAGCACGTTCCCCTTTGAACTAGTAGCTTGGGTAGTGCTCTAGTTATCTGCAGCAGCATTCAGATCCTTATTAAGTACTGGTCCTCCAGAGCCTTCACTGCTGATTAGTGAACAGAGGAGAGAAGGTTGTTAACGGAACATCTCCAGTTGCCAAGAGACTTAGCTGCATATGCTTGAAAAAAGCCTTTGTTATTGGGCAGTGTGTCAAACGCTGTTGGGAGAAACGCTGCTTGCAGGGCCTTTGGAAGAGGAAAACTGTATTAGCTTTAAAATGTCTGCTCACAGAAAACAGAAGTGCTGGAACTCGCACAAGGTCAAAATGGGTTGTGTTTAATTGAGCCATGTCTTTGTTGAATTGCATATTCTTCGGATATGAAGTAGAATATAACCAACCCCTTACAAAGCACTCTCTATAAGAGGAGTTACTTTGATGACAGCTTGCGGAGCTTGGGAAATGTAAAGAATAATAGAAATAGCAAAAGACAGTTTGCTTTCCCAGGCATCCTTATTTCTCCTGCACTGCCCTGCCCTCCCATTTCTTCCCTCGCTGCCTTTCTGTCTTCCCTGCAATCAGCCTTGCTCTTTTGTGTTGGTTTTTTGCATGCCTCCGCACTTGGTAGTGCTGGTAACATTCCTGTTACATCCTTTGGGGTGGGGGGCTGCTTGCTTCCCTTTTTAACTAGCGTGCCATCGCTTCTTTCATTGTGGGAGTACGTGGAAAGCTGGGAAGCGTTTACGTAATTTTAGAACTTGTGTGTGACTTAGTAGATTAGTTGGAAAGGTCACACACTATGGTGTTCATTTTCTAAATAGAAAAACTCCTCTTCAACATTCCCTCAAGCCTGATTTGAGTCTCATGTGTCCCATATTATTCTGGTTGTTCTTTTCAATAGTATTCAAAGGCTGTTCTGTCTGTCTTCAGAGTTCCTGCTCAGTGGTGGATGCTGCATTCTTGATTGAATCTCTGCAGTAAGCGTAATACCTGTCCTGACTTGTGCTGTGCCTTGAAGAGAAAGCTATAGGGACTACTCAGAATTTTCCACCTATTATTTCTTCTTCATTTGTTGCAGAAGTTTGCTATCGCTATGTTGTATGACAGTCAGTATTCTACACGTATCTTCATCGAGCTGCATTCTCCATCGATTATGCCAAGCATTTGGCTCTTTTGGAGCTGGCTGCATTTTCGCTACTGTTAAGCCTTTCAATTAGAAGAATCTTGCAAGTTTATGTTGGCATTCAAGCTGCTTTGTGCACTGGGTGCTGAAGCACAGCATACAGAATGGAGCTGATGGGTCGGTTTTTTTAAGGATCTGATTACTGTTTTTAGAAAAGTAACCAGCTGCCTGCCCCCTGCCTTCCATGGGGTTTTTCATGTAGTCTGTTATAAAGCCATGCTGTGGGGTGAGGCGTTCCTGGAAGGGAGGGTTGAACTGCTGGACTGATTTGCTGCTTACATGTTCTGAAAAAATTTCTGTAGCAAATAATTCTGAACTCCAGTTTACAACTGTTTAACTTGCAAACAATGAACCACACAGGCTATAATGAAGTTACCAGCCTGTTGTCGGCAGAGGGCAGGAGTCCAAAATCTGCAGAGCTTTTCTTTCTTGTAGAATCAAATAGTTCGTCTTTTACTGACGTGATTCTTTTTTTTCCTCTTTTCTTTTTTTTTTTCTTTCTTTCTTTTGGCTCATAGCTTCCTAGTTGCTTAGGGAGCTGCTTTCTTATTCTACAAAGTCTGTTAGTCTATGACCTTGCAGAGAAGTTGCCATTTGGGCTCCTCTCGCTCCATCTGCCGGTAGCTGTCACATCTTGCGCTCTGAATTGGCCAGCGCAGCGATAGCCACGTTGGCGAGTGGAGTGGCTCACGAAGGGCAGATCAGCCCTTGAACTTCCATTCCTGGTCAGCACGTCCTCAATGTGGTCCTGGAGTACATCTCTTGGTTTAGTTTCATCCCAAAAGGAGCCCAGGTGGTGTTGCTATTTCTCTGTGTTGGGAACCAAAGCACAGTAAGTGGGAAATTCGCTTCAAAACTGGTCCAAATCAAAACATGAATGTAAATATGCATATAAACACTGTAAGAATGAGTAGCTATCAGAGTTCGGTTTAGTGATCTTTTTTTTTTCCAAGGGCTAGGGGTTTTTCATTTTTCCTACAGTGTTCCCAGCATCCTTCCAGCTTTGTATGAAATTGCCTCTTTTTCAACAGCAACCCAGAGTTTTTGCAGCAGTATAAAATGAAGCAGGACATTTCTCCTACAGCAGTAGGAGAACTCTCATCTGACCAGTATCCGTGTGTGTATAATTTCCCATGCCTGTAGGGGGAGAATAAAATCTAAATGGGATGGGTGATGAAGGGGAACAGATTTGGCAACCTTCCTCCAAAGAGAGTTGTCTGAATTTGAGATTAAGCTGGCGTATCAGAGATAGGCACCTGGTGCAGTATTTTATGTTATTGCCAGAATGTAGCTAAGTGTAGGCACAGCATCAACATTGCCAAGATGAAAGCAAATAGGTTTGTGGAGGAGATAATCCAGGAACTGCTGCATCATTCTCAGCATAAGGACTGAGTGTTGAATGGATGGAGGTAGATAATCACCCCCAGTTAATTCCTCAGGTGTCGTCTGTTCAGGATTGAAATTGCTGGATGTTCTGTGGGCAAATAAAGGATAATCCACTTGGCACCTCCTGGTAGCATGAACTTCACACAGAAAGAATCTATTTGCCAATTTTGATCAATTCTGCTGCAAAGAAGCTCCTCTTCCTTTTTTCAGGAAGATGAGGCTACAGCATGTTGGTGAAGATGAGTCTAATGTGGAAGATCTTCCTTTGTATATACGTTGCTGCCATTAGCTGGGAGGGATGCTTAGATGCTGTAAAATGTCTGATACAATGACATCAGTGTCCAAGGCATTTTCTGTTTCTTTAAAAGGCAAAAGCTAATATAGTGAACTTGTTTACTTTGCTTTCTGCAGTGAAGAAAAGCAATAAATGACTTATCCTCATGCTTTTCCAGGAGGAAACAGTGTAGATTGCAACTCAGCACAAATCCGTAACTGATGGAAAAGTCTCACTTATTCCTGGAGAAATTATCTTTTTAAGGGTATTGCTGAATCTGGGCTATAATTAAAACAGCTTTTTAAAGAAAAGGGAAAAACAATGGATGTTTTTCTCGTTTGATGTGTTACCTATCAGTAATGACCCTCTTTTCTCATCTCCATTTAAAAAATGGATATAAGCAATTAGCCGTGTATTGCACAAAAGTAGCATTACCTGAAAAAATAATTAAGATGATCTTGAAATTACGGAAATCAGTTTTGAAGAGAAGCAGGTGCTTAATGGAGGTGAGACCAGCTGTGCTTCCCAGGAACGTGCTTGAAGCGCTTCATGGAAAAATGTGCGAGGCCTCCACACAACACTGGAAGGAAATTTATAATAATTTAGACAAATTGCATCCTATAAATAGCAGAGCTAGATTCATTAGGACAGGAGGCAGATGGAGAAAATATAAAACTTGTTTGTTTCTTTTTAAGGCACTATAATGCTTATGAAAAGTGTCAGTTTGCTGTCAATGAGGGAAAAACCCTCCGGTGCAGCAGTAACTTTCTCACTATTAGGTTCTCATCTCTGCTAATGAGGAGCCATCCATGAGGGGCATTCATAATACTTTGTTTTAGCGACTCCTGTCTGCTTTTCTCTGGTGTAGCCAGGCTGACACAGAAGTGCTGCAGTGCTGGACGTGATCAGCAGTTGGGGGGGACGGGGGGACGTGAGGGAGGACAGAGTTTCAAGTACGGTGCATAGCACTTGCTAACTCTGCTAGAACAGATGCTAACGGGGCAGAGGCATAAATGTAGTTGGAAAGTGGGGATGTGTGGAGTGAGGTGGGAATCATCCACCAAACTGACTAAGGGTTATGCCCCAAAGCAGAAATGTACTGGTAATTGGTAGAGGAAATGCTGTGCGTTATTGAAGAGAGAAGGTGAAGACATTTTTGAGATGCTCTTACATTAGTAAGTAGGAAAAAGGGAGAGGCTTTCATGCATGAAGAGAACTAATGACAGAAAGCGGGTGGGAGGTGCGTGACTGGAATGCAGCTCTGTCCACGGGAGGTAAGTGAAGACGAGAGGGTTGTTGATCTTAGTATTCATACACAGTAAGGTGCTGAAAAGAAGGAAGAGGGTCCAGCCAAAAAGGAACGTACAGACTGACAGAGAGGGCACATTGTAGACTGCACTTAAATAACAGGAGAGGGTGAACGTGTGGGGCTGTTTCCAAGTATGCTGGAATTATGACTAGGTGCTTTAAAACAAAGCTGTCAGAGAAGACTAGCATGCTATTCAACCATCTGCATATCTGAGCTCAAATAGAGAAGCGGTAAACGTTCTGTATGAATATTATCTATTAATGAACCGGCTTTCGTATCTTTTGCTGATCTGATTTACGTTTCAGCAAAGCTTCCTTAAAGTAACACAGTGTCAAAATTCCAGTAACCTATCCTGAGATTTTTTTAAGTATTAGTGTTCAGGAAAGGAATACTGCACGGTTATCAGGCAGCGGAGTTTCTTCTTGAGGAGTTCTTAGATTGCTAATTCACCTTGTGAAGTGGCAGATGAAAAAGTTGATATGAAGGTCATATTGGAGTCAGATAATCAGAAACTTACTTGAGGAATGAATAAAAGCTATACATGCTTCATGTTCATGCTTCATGTATTAAGTAACTATAGTTTTTCTCAGCATATAATATAGAGGGCAATGATCCCCATGCAAGGAGAGGACATTGGAGAGGAGGAAAGTAAGTGGTATGGATTGGCAGGATGCCTTTGGGGATTGCATCTGTTGTGGCTTGCACATATCTGTAGGGTGTCACGTAGCAAGCAAGTGGTGGCATTAAAACGAGTCACAGACATGGAGCAGGCTAACTATGCAGTCATTTGAGAAGAATGCTGCAAGTGTGCCGGCATGCCTCTGAGATCATGGATCCTCATGCATAGATCAGGTTTTCGGTATGGAGTAAAGAAACCCTTGGCAGATGAAGTGTGTTTTCTTGCTTTCGATAGGATAAGCAAGCCCTGCGTATCCAGGGGGTTAACATGGCCTGTGTTTATGGGTGGTGTTATACAAGTTATACAAGTACTGAGTTCTGACATCTTGACTCACATAGTCCCACAGCAATAACTAGTATGAAAAATATAGAGAAATAGTTAGATTTGAAATGTAAGGCTTTAATTTCAGAAAGCCTTTAGCAACAGAGGATTTTTAAAAAGAAAGAAAAAGATAGAATATCCACTTGATAGGGTAGCATTGTTCAGTTTTCTTGCTTCTAGGTTTGATCTGAGATGTCTGAAATATGATAATCTGTGATATGTGCTGAAAAATATGTATAAGAGAGATGGGTGATTCTGAAGAGAAAGTACTTGAAGAGAGGGAATGATGTTGTGTTCCACCTGTCTTGCTGGCGGAAAACTTTGCTTTGAATTATCCTACGCTTGTAGGACAGCGTCTTGTTATGTGAAAAACATTCTTTTCATGTGTACAAATACAAAAAAAAATATAATTGTTCTGCTCAAAACAAGCTTCAAACTTCCGCTTTGCCCAAGCTCATTCACACCTTTATACTTTCTTTCATGTCCTGTTTTTCAAAAAATCCTTTCCTAGGTAATGCCTGCTGAACTTTATTTATTGTAAACACTCCGAAAGCCACCAATCCAGAAATACCTTCCAGCTACAGTGACTGCACATCAGTCTACATTGATGTTAGGTTGCTTGTGCCTCCCTGCACTCACCAAAACACTTTAGGGAAATTATGTTTTTGTTCACATAATCTGAACAGCACCATGGTCTTTGAGGTTGTTTGGCAAGTCCTTTAACAAAATGTTTGGATACTGTTCCCTCATTGATGCAGTGTATTGTGCTGCACTTAGTGAAGAAAGATAGGTAAAAATGGCTTCAAAATATACAACTTGGAATGATGAAGTTCTTGCCTAAGATCCCCTTTTTAATATGGGTAGATGGATAAATCCTAATCCTTTGGATGAAGAAGTCAAGACACGGATGCTACTGTCAGTTACTCAGCATCACAAAAGGAAATCCGTGGCAGAGCTGGGAATAGTTCTCATTCCTGTCGTGCTTGAACTGCAAAGCTGATACAGTGACTCTGGGGATATTTAGTTAACATATGTGTCTGTCGCAGTCTCCCAGTGTGGTACGATGCAGATGAATTTCTTTACCTATTCGAACTGGAATTAGCGTTTCTCCCTACCCCTACCAATTGAGGATTCTAGTCACTTTGACATCTGGCATCTTTCTTTTGTCACCTAGGTGTGAGAAGGGAGTGGCTGATGCAGTTGTGTAGCTTGCTCTCTCTGGCCCTGGTTGTGTCTGTAAAGGTACTGAGATTGAGATAGATTTGAATGAAGATAAGAGTGCAAGGTGAATTTGCAACCCAATCTACAGATGCAAAGTAAAAATTGTTGCAGACAACTTTTGTCTCTTGTCACCTTGTTATTCCACGGATCTACTCAGCCTGCTAGGCAGCGTATAGCATAGCACAGATTTCAGAAAGAATTGTCAGTCTGAAGACAAGCAAAGGGATCTTTAGCCCAGGCGAATGTCCTGTGCACGAGTTCCTGTGTGCACTATTTTCAACACCTGTGAATAAAATGTCCTGGATGTGGCAGAAGCCCTTCTTTCTGTGGTGTAGCTTTCTCTTGGCTGCTGTTGTATGTGATTAAATAAAGGTATGTTATGGGTTTATTCATACATTGCCTTCTCCTCTTGTTTCTGTTCTCTTCCCCCACCTGCAGGCTTTGAATTACTGTACCAGCCAGATGTGGTCCGACTGTACCTCTCCATCCTCACCGAAAGTCAGAACTTCAACACTCTGGAAGCTGCAGCAGGGGCTTTGCAGAATCTCAGTGCTGGCAACTGGACTGTGAGTGCAGTCTTCTCTTTAGTGTCTTTTGTTTCTTTTGTGTAAGTAAAGAACAAAGCTATGTCCCATTATAAGTGCACTCTTACTTTGTGCATTTACATCTTATTTGGAGTTCCCACCTCCTTGCTTTTTAAAGAAATTATTTCTATCTTACTTGCTCACTTAAGATGTTTTGCACCTTCTGGACAGATGGTGTTTATGTGGTGGAAGTGTCACTGAGCTCATCACGATTTAACTATGACCAGGTTTTACTATTTAAATCATTTAACCATTTCTGCATCTATTCAGAAAAGCCTGTTGTTAGATGGTTAACTGTCCTGAATACTTAATTCATTGGATTTGGATTGCTCAGGGAACTGCACTCGGAAGTGTTCTCTGATATCCTCTCTGAAGCATCCCCCCACACTAATCAGGCAGTTCTCTCCTCTCTGATCACTTCTAGAACCGCATGGCGAAGTGGGACTGAGCAGTAGCCTGAGGATGAACAGGGTGGTGTTTCACAGCTGTCTTGAATACTGCCTATTTTAAAATCAATCATGGAACAGAATAAAAGCATGAAATTGGAGGTGGGGGGAGATAACAGTTGCTCTGGATGCTTTACTGTTCCCTCCGAGTGATCTCTTTTTCCTAATCTAGAAAGATGGGTTTTCACACTGAGGTGTGTACAGAACAGATGCTGGCGGATAATGCTCCTTCCTTCTATTTCTGTCCTCTTTCCCCAGCAGCTTGCTAAGCTGTAGGAGGAACTTTCTTTCTTGGTGCTTGATGAACTTGAATGATAGGTTGAGTTGTAGATGCATCAGCACACACAACCTGACTAGTCTTTGCAGAGAAAAAAAAAAAAAGAATTACAACACTGATAGAAATGCCAGGGCAAGGAAAGGGTAGGTGTATGAACTCAAAGTACTTTGTGTCATTTCTTTTCCCTTGTGTGTTCTGATCAGTGGTCCACGTACATCCGTGCAACAGTGCGGAAGGAGAGAGGCTTACCAGTGCTTGTGGAGCTGCTCCAGTCCGACTCTGACAAGGTTGTGAGGGCTGTGTCAATTGCTCTGAGAAACCTTTCCATGGATCGTCGCAATAAAGATCTTATAGGTATCTTCTGATCTTTTCTAACCAGACTGGGATCTTGGGTACCCTTGAGAGATGTCACATTTTTCTGTCACTTGTGCTGAGAATTCATTTTGTATGCAGTTTCCATCTGCACTACCTGAGGTTACTCTGCAGCCACCAAGTGGAGGAATGTCATCTTGTAATGTAAATCCAGCCCATTCGACCAAGCCATGGTTTGAGGGGAAACCTTTAACTCAGGAGTAAAAACAGATGCAGATTTCTGCAGGAGAAGGGATTGTGTGTAGGTGTGCAGAGGAGTGGGTGGGTTAAGAGGTTTCTTGTTTCTTCCTTAGCTCTGGCTGACATGGCACTTGTGCTCCTAATCGCACATGGTGGTTATGGAGATGTTGCTCCTTAGGCCTGCTATTTAGATTAGAGTGGGAGTCTTGCCCTTGGCATGCTAAGCTAACCCGAGGAACCGCAGTGGGCTCTAAAGTCCCCTTTTTCTTGCTTCCTCCTTCGCTTCTCATGCTTTTGCATGGTAGTTGTTTGTAGAAGCTGGACAGCAAGGAACTTGCTCCTCTTCAAGTTAGTTCTTCAGCAGTGCTCACTAGCTCCTATCCAAGGGGGTAAATAAGCATTCACCTGTCCGTAAGCAGAAATCTGAAAGACTCAGCTGTGAGTTGGGTTTTCCCCTGGATGCCTCTACATTTAACTGATGTATTTATTTCAACTATAACCTTGTCAGGCCAGGAAATATCAGTCACACATATAGGGCCATCATCCAAATTGATACTAACAAATAGCAAGGTGGGATTCTGCCTTAATACATCAGGTTCTTTTTTTAATAGTTCAGATGTGTAGCTAGGCAAATGGTACAGACGGACAGACACCTGGGAGTGATAAACTCTGGACTCCTTGTTTTTTCTCCAGTACCATACACTGAGAAGGCTAACTGCACCCAGGAGGAAATACTCTTACCTTTGCTGGGGGAAGGTTAATAAATGCATGGCTGCACACCTTGCCCCAGAAGGCCTATTACAAGGCTAAGTTGAGTGAGCCATGTGCGTGTATTAGCATGAATATGTGGCATTAGCCGCAGCTACTGGATGCTTTTTGCCTCAGGCATTGAAAAGTATGATAGATGCTGGCTGTAAAATTCTCAATAAAGATTGCTTCCCCCCCCCCAATACCTTTTAGTGTTCATGATGGAAGAGTTTGTCTTGGGTACCAACTCTCTATCACCTTGAAATAATGAATGATAAATACACTGTTAGGTTACAGTCTTGAGGTTCAAAACATGTGCATTATTAAGTTTTTTGACCTGGCAAACACCCTTGAGTTTTATCATTCAGGACGGGAAGCTGAAATTATTATTAGGGCTGACTAATGGTATCTCTTCCTCTTACCTAGGTAGTTATGCCATGGGTGAGCTGGTAAGAAATTTGCCCAGCAGGCAGCAGAGATCTGCAAAGAACCTGGAAGAGGATACAGTGGTTGCGGTGTTGAATACCATCCATGAAATCATTACTGACAGTTCAGAAAATGCAAGGTCTCTGATCCAGACACAGGGCATTCAAAAGCTGGTAGCTATCAGCAAGTCAAGGTAAGTGACAGTTGAAAGCAAAATGCCTAAGAACTCGCTGCAAACATGAAAATGTCACTATGAACAGCACTTTTTGCTTTGTGAAAGTGTTACAGCATCCTAACCTTTCAGAGTCTTTAATTTTGGAGCAATTAATGTATATGCAGTAAAAATGGTCAGCACCTTTAATAGGTTTACTTGATTTTTAAAAAAAAGTTAATTGAGTAGTCACTTCAGTCATGTTAAGACATGCTCTCTCCTTGTCAGATACATCTTAGCACCATGTATGCATTTAGCAGACATCATTTGGAGTGAAACAGTGATCTTTAATTTTTGTGTAGGAGGCCTTTTTAATGTGGCAGCATTCCATTCCTGGAATGCCAGTGATGAAATCTGTTTTTAAGTAAACTGGTTAATGATGTGCAGTAATCGTTCTGGCCAAAGGGCTGGCAGTGGTAATGTGAAGTGACAAATTTTCACTCTGCAGTTCTGTTGAAAACCGTGTTCTGACTGCTTTAGAGAAAAGTTTGCTTCATATAGTTCAGCCGGTTAGACCTTATAGGTGTGATTTCCAGCAAAGTTTTGGGAGAGCTGCTAAAGACTTTGTTGGGTTGCATTGTTATGAAATATGAGAGCCAAACAAGAATCTAGCCCTGTATTATTTTATAGAGAGTGCTTGTATACTGACTTAGTAAGG
The DNA here is from genome assembly GCA_013400195.1 of Aramus guarauna. Classification (NCBI taxonomy): domain Eukaryota; kingdom Metazoa; phylum Chordata; class Aves; order Gruiformes; family Aramidae; genus Aramus; species Aramus guarauna. The sequence continues at coordinate 173,550 of VXBL01009141.1, read as the reverse complement.
AATGGATAAAATTTAATTTTCTGTTTAAAAATAGCTTATTTTTTGCTGACCCAGATTGCTTTGTAAGGTATTCTAAACCATAACGTAACTTCATTGAATTTTGAGGAGTATATGTAAATTGGGGTGAAGGTCTGAAAAGTGACTTAGAACTTTTGTTGGGTTTTTTTCCCTAAATAAATCCAGGCAGGATGGAATCCATCTGGTTTTTGTTGATGTCAGATACAAGACAAAAGGGTCACCCTGGCCACAGTGTTTGCCCAGCGATATATATGAAAACCCAGAAATCTGCACAATTTACAACTTTTGGACTTTTTTTTTTTTTGTCAGCAAATACCTACACATACGAAGAAGTCACTGAATGATTTCATAAATATCCTATAGCTCATAGGTTCAAAGAATAGCTATATGGAATGACTAGGTTATCTCCTGGATATTGTTTTGGTGCAAAGGGGTCAATATATGAATAGTCTTTATATTGCTTGATACTAAAGCTCTAATTTTATCTTGCCAATCAGCCAGTCTCCCAGAGAAACAAAAGCAGCATCTCACGTTCTTCAGATGATCTGGAGCTATAAAGAGCTACGAAATGCCCTGCAGAAGGATGGGTGGAACAAATCGCACTTCCAGGTAAAGATGCTGGGTCTTAGATTTAGTTATGGAAATGCCTGAGTGGAAGATGTCCTAACTGAGTCTAATATTGCTGTCTGATAGACTGCGGGCTTTGGTTCTATTGTTCTAGGTGATAGAACAATATATTGCAATCTGTTCAGTCACAGCATCATGCACATGCTTGCTGGGTATGTTTTTCAGTGGTGTGTGAAATGTATCTCTTTCGGTTCTGGAACTATGCCACCTTGTGTAGGTAGGCCAAATGCTCACGCTTCACTGGAGGAAGAATTAGCATGTCTTTTCTTAGTTGTCTCTCATTTGAAACATTCCATCTTGTAACACAGGGAAGCCACCTGTTCTTCACATGCAGCCTCCTCATCTTTCCTTGTGAAAAGGTTTTGCTCCTTTTACAGACCAACAATGCTGCCACTTAGATAACAGGAAAAAAATCCCACCAACAAATCTATATGAAAATAAAAAATATTCCAGTGCCATATTATCAACAGAAGGGAAGCTTAGCAGCATTCCATAATCTCTCTCCATACTGTTGATTTGTTTATTTTTCTTGTTCCACTTCCCTGAGTAGCAATTTCATATGTATGTGATTTATTTTTTTTGTCTCGTAGTCTGTTTCTGCAACTCCAAAGGGTTCCAAAGGTACTGCTGGCAGGTCTGGCTATGATGACAGCACCTTGCCTCTGGTGGATAAAAGTCAAGGTCGGTTCTGCTCTTTTTCCTATTGAGCTTTGCTCACTTGTATTCTGGATTTGCCATATCTGTGTTTTGGTGTGAGTGGTGATATTTGTGTGGTGATTTTTACCGCACAGTCCCAAAATGACCGATTCTGTTAGCTGGATATGGATAGTATTCCTTCTCTTGTGATATGTACACTTCTGATGATGTTTTCTCAACTTGTATGCAACATAATCAGTTAAATCTTCTGGGAGAATTTGGGATAGACGTGAGGTGGAACTTTGAAAGAGAACAACCTTGTTTGACAATGCTACATATTAATAACTCTAGCCTTCAGCCAGGCAGTGGGCTTGACCTTACCCCTGCTCAGTACTGGAGTCTTTTCCTTTCTAAATAAATGTGCTTGTTCTGGCACTGCTTCTTTCTCTGCTGCACAGTTGTTTTCACTGGAGATGGTTTATCCAAACGCTGGCTAAACCTGTCTGTGCTTTGTCCTGAAGCCTGATGCAGCTATACCAATGCTAGTGTAGCTCCAGCTTTAATTTCATTATGATTGATTCATCTCTGAATCTGTTTGTAGTTTCTAACACTCAGATGTCAAAATTTCTTTTCAGAAATCTTTAGTCTCCTGCAGTAGAGTTTGCTGTGTTACACTTTACCTGGTTTAACTGCAGATTACTGCAGAAAAGACAGCCCCATGCTGTCCTGCCTGTTTCCACCTTCCCTGTCTTTGATCAAATCTGGCAAATTATGCAGAGGATGACTTGGGTCAGTTTTCTGATCTGACAATAAACTTCTTGTTTTCTTTGTGGGTTAGCTTTCTGTTGGCTCAGCAGGCTGCTAGATTGGATTGTGTGCCATGTGAAGCTGCACCCTTACTTATTTTCTTTCTCCTGTATTCTGGAGAGACTGCAGAGAAGCTTGTTAATAGCAGTAGGTAGTCCAAAGCAGAATTGCAGTTTCTGTTATCACTTGGAGAGAAGGAGTTCTATATTACAGTGCCAGAGCAGAAATTACAAGGATTGCATGTGCTTTCTGGAGAGCTTAAATCAAGCTTCCCTTTCTGAATGGATAACAGTTGAATAGTCTGGGTTTGGTTTTAGTTTTTTACAGTGGTCTCCGCAAACGTAGCATTCAGTACTTTATGGACCTCTCTGGTCCTGTGACTAATTTAAAAATACCAGGTGTTGAGAAAAGCAAATGTAACTCAAGTCATTTTAATGTTTCTGTTTTATAGATAATGAGAAGGCTGGGAGTCATGATATGATACCTATGGATGAACTTGGCCCAGGTAAATTCAGTCATAGATCAAATCCTCTGTCTGTTCCAGTAGAGCACGCTGTCATTCATGGGAAAGTTCAGCTATTTCTCCAGGAGATATTCTTTCAGATGGATAAATCTGACATTTAAAAACAGAACATTACCTTACAAAAGATTGGTCATCATCTTTTTTTTTTCTTTTTTTTTTTTCTTTTAAATACATGTAGAGCGTACACACCAATTTCTCCACTACTTTAAGCATATAATGAAGCTGTACTGACCTAGCTTTCATTCTAGTTTCTGGCCTTGGATGCAGCTGCATTCCCTATTACAGATCTGGAAGTCTGGGCATTCAAAGGGGAAAAAGAGCTGAAAATTTACTTCAATGTAACGCTTGTGTTTAAATCTGTTCTGCCTTTATTTTCTGTAGGTAACACCAAAAATAAGTATGTATGATATTCCTGGCTCCACCTTTCATTTACCTGCATCTAACTGATCCTGGCTTTTCCTATAGACTGAAAACAGCCACCTAGTGTCAATGAAGTGCTTTGAGATTGATAAGCTCTGTAGTTTGACTTGTCTTTTTTTTCTTTACAGAGGTAGATAAAAGTGCTGTGTGGTTTCTCGGGAATTTGCTTTACTTCCAGTTGATGTTATCTTTATTTAAATACTTGTATTAATGCCTCCAAATCAAACAGTTTGATATACTGCTATTTGTGATTGTAGCTGAAAAAAATAGCAAGTTAGCACCAAGCTGAAAGCCAAGCATGTTCAGAAGTTAAAATAAAAGGTATATATTAGCTTTTGTATCCTTAGAAAAATGAGATGCCACCTGCCGTGAATCAACTGCCCATATGTATTTTGCCTAGAGGAACACTGAAACATTTGTTCTCACAATGGAAGAAAATAACTTCAGAGGAGATTGCCTGGCAGGATAGCTGTGTGCTAGCAGGTGCTGCAGTATGGGCAGTGTTGACTGTTTACAGTCTCAATATTAATTGTTGCTTTATGCTTTCAGGAGTTACTGGTGCAGCTCTGAGTACAAAATTAAATTCAAATTAACAGCATATGTACAACATCAGGCAGATTCACTGGGCTGATCTGTTCTCCAATCTTTTTATCACTATTAGAGGATGAAATCTGTGTAAGTTTTCCTGACCCCAGCTCATGAGTGCTTCTTTAGTCCATTATGACTATAACTTTGTGCTGTTTCCAAGGTCAACTGAGAAGGGACTGAATTAATTCATCTAGTATACTATCCTTAATTCCAAGGAACTGGAATAACAACTTAGTACTTCATCTCTTTCCTCCAGGCTGTTCCAAATGCCCTATGTTTTTGTCTTATGGGCATACTTACATGAGGAGTTGCTCTAGACTGTATTTTCTGATTTTAGCTTCATCGTGGACTATTGTATTCTGGAGTTTTTGTTCTTTTTCCACTCTGAAGTGGCAGATATAAGGAGCAGAACATCAATGTGCAGTTCTCTGGGTTTCTACCTCAAGCAGGCTGTTTAATTGTATCCCCACATGCTCCCCACCTGTCTATGTTGAGCCTCTGGGAAAGACTGAACCTCACTTATGTTTGCTAAGAAAACGCATGATAGAGTACCAGGGAAAGTTGTTTGGCATCCCAGTTTATCTTATTTCTTTATATTGCAGGAAGTCCTGTGCCCTGGTTTCAGTTGTGTGTTTTTTTCACTTGCCTTCCTCTTTCTGACTTCACTTGCCCTAAGACCTTTCAGCTTTATATTCACTGTCTTTAGGAGAATTCTCATCTCTCTCCAGCTTTATGTTGTCCATTTAATTTAACTCAGATGCTTCCAGATCGCATAGTTTCTGCTGCACTGCTTTGGTACTGCACTGTAATTGCCTCAAACATGTCAGAATGTGGCAGTGCAGAACTCAGTGACTTCCCATGCTGCATGCATGTTAGAGGTACCCATCTGTTCAGCCAGGTCCTTCAGCCCAGTGTTCATCCTGCTCCCTGGCAGTGTACAAGACTGCGCGTTCCAGAACATCACTGCCTGTCTGTTGCCTCTTTTTTTATCAGGGTTCAGCTGTCTTGGTGCCTGGGCCTTTACTGTCAACCCATGTTGACTCTTTTTCAAGATGGCAAAAAGCAAATTGCTATTGGTATCTCAGCTTGTTTGCTATTGCTGTGGGGGTCATCCTTCTCTATAAAGGCAATTAATTCATTGTCAGTGTGGCTAGGGAGGCAGAAAGATACGTCCCCCATCAGCTGGCAGTACTAGACCAGTCGGATTCCTGTTGGCTGGAGCAATGGGAAGGCGTGGGTATAGCATGGATGTCCTGAGAGATGGAAGAAAACGTGTATTTTAAGTTGCTGTGGGATGCACAAGACAGCCCAGTGCAGAGATAGCTCAGGTCTTTCAGACCTTATCAGCTCCAGACAAGTGGCTCTGCACTGAGTCATGTGAAGATCATCAATGCTTATTGTCACTGTGCTGCCTGAGGATGGCTGTAGCCCTGAGCTGTCTGTAAAAGCAGCAGAACTGTGTTCTCAGGGCTGTATGCCAAGCTTGTGGGTTCTCTAAAACTGTTATCTGTGCCTCGGTTAACCCACACTCAGTCAAAGAGCATCTGGAAGCTGAGAATTGTTCAGACCAGAGACACATAATTCAGATGCCCCTGTCCTACATGCCCATCTTCAGGCATAACTTTTCCTTTCTCCTCCTCCTTTTTGCTAGGTCTGGAGGTTTGATCTTTATAAGTGGAGAGCTGTGTGATGGAGCAGTAAGATCTGTGTACATCTCCTTTATGCCACAGAAACAGAGTTAATTCTGATCACTTTTTAGAATTAATCTGACACATGGGAAAAGCAGTACTTTCTAATTTCTTTGGAAAGCTGTGTTCCTTAAATACTTCTCTGTTGCAGCCTCCTTCGAGATATTTCTCATTTTATTAGGTCAAACTGTGAACTTCCCATCTTTGCTGCTGCTTATCTTGACAGAGTCATAGCACAGTGTTGGCTTTTAGAAACACATAATCCATTAGTGCTGATGTGTGCAGCACCGTTAGCATGCAGACCACACAACAGTAGGCTGACAGGATGAGTTGCAAAATATATTGGAACTCAGACACGAAGAACAAAGTTCACGACCATTCTCTGTTGTTAGATCACTGTCACTGTATAAAAGCTTGCTCTTCCTTTTGCTGCTGTCCTGGCTAAGCATGTGGTTTTAATTTTTTAGTAGTATTAAAGATCTGTTGTGCGTTTAATTTTTTTGTGATTACAAGTCCTTACTTCTGCCCTTGCTCCCTGGGAAGTATCGCAGCTGCTGTACTTCATTTAGTAGCTGTTGCTTTCTGGGGGTAGGTTAAAGGTTTCCTTTGTATCTTGGCAATTCATTTTAAAAATGTTTGTGATGATGGCACTACAAACTGAAAAGTGATCTGCTACATCATTGTATAATTAATATTAGATTGTAAAAAGCTACCGCTCAGTTGTTGTGAGTTTGATTTTGTGGGGTGGGGGGGAGAGGAGTCAGCACGTTTCCATCATTTAAATACGTACCTGTGTGAACTATTTACTCCTACATCAGTGATGAATCTTTAGATTAGGATATGACTTACTAGCAATATTCATGCCTGACATTTGAAAGAGAATTATTGGTCATGCGTTCCTCCACAAACGCTGGCTGGGTAGCTGGATGCAGCTGGTAGGCTTTAGGTTGTTTTTCTTTTTTGTTCAAAAGGAATAGCCAAGAATGTTAGGCATCTTCATTGCCAACAAATAATTGTAAGTAAAGCTCTGTGTAGCAATTATTTTCATGCTTTAAGATCTGTGTACTACATGTATAACTCCAAAAGTCTTCAGTTATTTTTAGGCAGTGGTTAAATAATCTACTACTATCCATGATGTCATAAATATATGCTACGTCAGGTGCTTGTTGCATAGGAAAACTCCAGCTCTTGTAAAACTTAATCTGGCTGCGGCCAGCATAAACATCATTTAGGGCACTGGTCTGAGCCTGTGTTTGGTACAAGTCACTCTGGCTGCGTGTGCTTTTGTCCTGTGGGCAAACACTGCCTCTTTATGCCATGGGAACCCACAAAAAAACATGACTTTTTCTAATGACCTGTTGCAGGCAAGTCATGAACCAAGAGAGGAGCATTTTGGTAGTTTATGTAAAACCTTTTTGTGGTGCTCTAAGAACCCAGTTTGTCAGGACAGGAACACATTAATGAATCCTCAATTATATAGGGGAAAACAAAACCTACAGGGTGCTATAAATTTCAGTGTCATTTACTCCAGATTACAATGCTGTCAAAACAGAGTGGGAGAGGATCTATTTGTCATTGATAATGAGAGAAATCTGATGCATCAGGAAAATAAATTAAGACTCTGCACTGGTGAGGCCACACCCCGAGTACTGTATTCAGTTTTGGGCCCCTTGCTACAAGGATATTGAGGTGCTAGAGTGTGTCCAGAGAAGGGCAACGAAGCTGGTGAAGGGTCTAGAGAGCAAGTCTTATGAGGAGCAGCTGAGGGAACTGGGGTTGTTTACTCTGGAGAAGAGGAGGCTGAGAGGAGACCTTATTGCTGTCTACAACTACCTGAAAGGAGGTTGTAGCCAGGTGGGGGTCGGTCTCTTCTCCCAAGTAACAAGTGATACAAGAGGAAATTGTGTGGATACAAGAGGAAAGAGTGCCAGAGGAGGTTTAGATTGGATATTAGGAATAATTTCTTCACCAAAAGGGTTATCAAGCATTGGAACAGGCTGCCCGGGGACCTGGTTGAGTCACCATTCCTGGCAGTATTTAGTGTAGATGTGGTGCTCAGGGACATGGTTTAGTGCTGGAGTTGGCAGTGTTAAGTTTACAGTTGGACTTGATCATCTTAAAGGTCTCTTCCAACCTAAACAATTCTATGATTCTCTGCTGACAATGATTCAAAGCAAAAGTTCTGAAATAATTCTTTATAAAACCCTCTCTTTTCTTCCGTGTGTTCATCACGATTTCATATTTTTTCTTAGTTGTCAGGAGAAAAAGCACTGACAGGTGCTACTTTGTAATGAAAGACAGTCAAAGCACAGCAGGGTTCTTCCAACCCGACAGGCCCTTTTTGTCAGTGCTCTGAAAGGGACTCTTCCAAATTATTGTGATGTCCTGCTAGTAGTCAGGCTCAGGAAGAGTGGGAACATGCTGCAGAGCATTCAGAGAATGAACACAGCCAATTAATCAGGCTGCTAAGCAAGGAATGCAAGATTTGGGCTGAAGTTGGAGCTCATTAGCCACAGGGCGCGCGTTGACAACTTGCTGCTTTCCTTGGGCACGCTAAAAACTGCAGCAGGCTGGGATGAAAACAGTGCTGCTTGCTAATGAGTGCCAGCATCTGGCAGTGATATAAAAAGAGGGCTTTTATGTTTTAAGCTGGTAAAAATGAAATTTCAGAGCTGGACCGCATGTGAAAAGCAGGCTGCCAGCATCTTTGCATTGTGATGGTTTATTTTCCTGTTTCTTTGCTGAAGAATTCTGCTAGCATCAGCTCTGGTTTTGCTCTTATTTGTGCTTCATGCCTGACTGTCATGTTATTTCTCCTCAGATGGGTACTCCACCATCGATCACCGGGACAAAGAGCGCAAATACAAGACCAGTGATAACACAGGGGATGCCTCGGAGAAAGAACCTTTAAAAGTGAGCTTCATCTTACTGCTGAACGCTAGTTAGTGCCCTTAAAAGAATGGAAGTCTGGTGTCCTCAGCAAGAAATACAGGGTAGTAACTCACCAGGGGGCTGCAAAGGCCGCGCTCTTATAGTTTGGTTTTTTTGGTTTTTTTGGTTTGTTTGTTGTTTTTGTTTTTTTTAAATAAATACACCATTTCCTAAGTTAGCACTTGGCTACCTAGAAATAAAAACGAAATGCTGCTTTCCAGTGCAGGAGCAAATGTAGGCATTTGCTGTATTCTTGTAAGTGGACGAGGCCGTAAAAATAGAAAGCGTTTGTTCTGTCATCCTCATCCAGGCAGCATTCCCTAGCCCTGAAGTGTGTAAGTGTGCTCAGACTTTGTTCCAAGAATAGTCACTTCAAACTGTCACAGTGCTTTATTGTTTTCACCATGAGAAGTAGGTGTAAGCTTGTGCGACTGTGTAGAGCAGTGTGCTGAACAGTATTTATTTCCCCAACACTCATTCACAGTCCTGATGGTGGACTATGGGCATGGGCCAAGGAGATGGAGAGGGAGGGAGACACATGCATAGGTATGTGTGTGCCTCCTAAAAACAAATGTATACAAATTTATAATTTAAAAAAAAAAATAAATCTTCACAAAGCTCTTTGTATTGTGGGTTGTGTGCAAATGTGGCTTAGTAGGCTGTCTGTAATTTCTGTTGCATTGCTATGCATTTTCAGTAGAGTTTTTTAAAAGTCATTTAATGCTGTGGCCATCAATTCTCCCTGGCCTCAAAACAAGCTTTTGTTTTCCCCTGGGGAAGTAATTTCAAGGAGGAAAAGGAGGATTCAGTGAAACAAGAATCAGTGGTAGAAAATACTATTGTTAGTCTGCAGAAGGCTGTCCTTAATAACCTTCAGCACGTTGCTGATAGTATTGGAAAATCCAGGTGATTCATGTTCATTGGAAACAATTAAACTTCAGTCAATTGAAAGGAAAACCCACTATTATTGAACAAGGGAAATAAAAATGTGATTTGGGGGAAAAATATTTCCACAGATCATGAATTAGGAAGATGTCCTGCTGCATCAGTCTGCCTATGTTAACTTCCCTGGTCATGCATTTCCTGCTGTGTCCTGCCTTTCCATGAAGGTATACCCTGGAGAATGGCTTCAATCTGGCTTGACTTTTTTTAAGCACAGATCACTCTCTTCAATGTGCCAGTTCTAGGTGTAGCTGTACCCTGTTGGAGGCTGCCCAGTTGGACTTTTTGGTAGAGGTGGTTGTGCTCCTTCATTTGTTTTTGGAACCGATAAAATTGAGCTGATTACTCAAGTCATGCAGTGTGCCCGCCTGTTCCAATGTGGCAAAAGATGGCCCTGCTTGAACCAGTGTCAATGAAATATACTTTCTAGTTCCCTCATCACAGTTCTAGTAAGTTTTGCAAGAATGTAGTGGGAATGGATGCATAAGAATGATAAATAGGAGCTTGACAGAAAATGTCTTTCTAAGGAAAATACACTAAGGCAGGAAAATTAATGAATTTTGAGTGGCAAAAATAACAAGTATTTGTTAAAGTGGTCTGATACAACCCTCAAAATCACATCAAGCAGCCCAAACTCCAGTGTATGTCTGAAGTGAAGCACAACACAGAGTTCAGTGAGTAGCTGCTTTGCTTACATGAGAAAAAGAAAAAACATTTCACCTCAACATTGTGTCTCCCATAGTCTTTGCTGTCTCTTGGTTTTAAGGAGAGGGAGTAACCTGAATTCAGCCTGTTATACACCTCAAAGGTATGCGCTGCTGTGCCCTTAGTTGGGTGGAGCTGAGTAGCTGCTACTCATTCTTCTCCCTATCCTGTGAAACAGAAGTATACCTGTGGGGTCTTCTGGCTTGTGAACTGTTTGGTAGCCATGGCTGTGAGGCTCAAGAGTGGCTGAGAATTGTGAATAACGATGGCAGGGAAGTGCAGCCTTTTGGTTGTTGCAATGCTTTTGTTGGTATTGTGCCTTTGCTGATCTTGTTTCTTTCTCTACCACTAATTTTCTCTTGTGCTCCTTTAAGCCGACTTGTTTGGTGGTTTTGTTTTATTAATCCGCTCTGTTTTGCCTTTAACTCCTCACCCTGTGCTGCAGAATGACACAAATAGGAAAAACATTAACAGGAGTAACAGGGCTTCGGTGAATCTGGTGGATGCCCGTGACATTAAACCCCAGCCTGTTGACTCCTGGGTCTAATTTGCATGCATGGTAGGTCCTTTTAATGGTAATTGGTGCTAGTGATTAACTTGTCTCATGCATGATCTGTATCGCTGTGGAATCTCTTCAAGGCTAACTGCTAACTGGGTCCTTTCAGGCAAATGAAAATGGATTTGAAAAAAAGTAGTGTTTATATTATTCAGTGTATCTTTAATTAAATGTAATCAAACACCACTGTTTAATTAAAAAATAATCTGTCAAATAACCAGGCAGAAAATTAATATTGTGAATGATTGGCAGTCGGCTCAGGTGTGAAAGATTTCTGCTGTTAGGCCATGGGAATGACTTTGAATAGTGTGTTCCTGCTTCCAACCATTTTTTTTCTCCTCTATGGTCCTTATAAGGATTAGCCTGAGACTTAAGGAAAGGCATATCCTTGACTATTTATGGATGTCCCCTGAGGTTCCCATGGATTACACAGCCCTGCCCCTCTGCAGGAAAGCCGCTGGCTGTCCACAAGTTACTTTGCAAGGAGAGGTGATTTTGATTACACAATCAACATTGTGTAAACCCACAACTCCCACTTCTCAATTCCTTTTTTTTTTTTTCTGTCCCTAAAGGTGCCTCTGTTGTTTTCTAGTTCTCTGCCTTCACCATGTGCCAGGTTCCTCAATCATGTTACTGCCCTTTCTTCACTCCTGCTACTACTAATCTGTCTCCTGCTGTCTTGCTAGACAGCCCTCTACCCTAGTTATACCTTCTGGCACTCCATCAGATGTGACGCTACATTTGGAACAGCAGGTTTTGTGCTCCTGGCTAAGACTAAAGGAAAATCTTAGTGACTGTTGTGAAGGCAGTGGGCAACTTTCCCCTCAGAGTGGACAATGGGCCTTTAAAGGCCTAAATTCCAAAACATGGAGCATCATCCACCCCCCCATAATTCTACATGGAAATCACTTGCATTAGCAGGAAAATAAACTCGTGGATGATGGTGGTGGTGGAATTTTTTTCTCCCCCTCCTTCTTCTACAAGTCTAGTATAAATGCTAAGTATTTATAGATTGTTTTTGTTCCTGGGTTGGAAGCACCTGCCCAGAGCAGTCTTTCAACACTGCCAGACACCCTTGTGTAGCCACAGAGCAGGCCTTGGCACTGCTGGCTTCCCACAGCTGGTCAGCGCTGTGCCATCAGCCTTGTTGGCTCAGCCAAAGGGCAAGGATAAATGTATGTGTGTAGTGCCCATGGGCTTTGCCTCCTGCGCTCTTCCTCTGAGCAATGAAGGCTTACAGATGAGGTACAGACTTTGAAAAATGAAGCTTGTGCTTATTTTCTCCCAGTCATACCCTTTAAGGAACCCATATATTGGGGATAGGCTGTCATTTCCAGTCACTGTCCTTCCACTGGTTGATGGAGATCACCATGATCCTGTTACTTGCTGGTATTAATCAGTTTTGACTTTATTTTGCAGGGCTAGAGTCCAACCACATTTTTTTTTAATTGAGGGGGAGAAACAAACATTGAATCGACACAGAGGATCTCATCAGTCACCACTGCCATTCAGATTTGGAGGGCACTGCATCACTGACCAGGCTGCAGATTCTAGGAGGATGTGGGGAGAAAACACAACTGACTGCCATTGCCAACCCCAGAGCACCATGCCTTACAGTGAGACAATTTGCTTTTTAACTCTGTTACATTCCTACCAGAAATAGCCACCACCTCCCCCTCCCTCCCACTCCTGCAAGAACAAAGCAAGCAAGAAGAGAGAACTCAAGCTTCAATCTAGCTGGCTGCGTTCTTAAGTGACTCTTAGGTGTGGATGGTGCCAAGTATGAGAAGTGAAGGTCATGAGGCAGCAAAGATGACAGCTTCACAAATGAAAGAGAAACTGCAGAATATTTGAAATAATATCGTAGGTGTAGCCATGAAGATAATAGCACTTTTCTGGTTTGGGGCTCATTGTTTTGGTTTTTGTTTTGGAGGATTTCTTTTGAACTGTGAATCTAACATTTTTAAAAGCTTTTTGAAAAATGTTTAGGTTTTTATTATTATTTCCACAGAAAGTGCAAGAATGTTGAGTGGGTTTATTGGATTTCAATGACGAGAGAAAATGCAGAACAAAAACTATTAAACGCTGGTCAAATGAACTGGAGAGTGGATGACAAAATTGATGCAAGCTGTATAATCTGCTTTTAGAGTAAGCTATATCAATCACAGTGCTATATTATCATTATCTGGTGTACAATACTTCTGCCTTTTGAATTCTGTAATGGCTCTGTTTTTATTTCCACATATTGAAAAGCAGTTTATCAAAGGTTTCAGTGTCCCTGGTTCAGAAATCGTATGCTGAGAAATGGAGTTGGCTGACTTTTTATTTTCTTGTTCTCAAAGATTGCAATAAGGAGCTTTTTACATTTTTAAATGTACTAGTGTTGCACTGATGATGATTAACAATTTTTTTTGCCATAGCTGTTAACACATTGGAAGAAAATAGGAGCTTTTTTGTAGGATGTCTTATTTTGAACATGCTATAAATTTTAGATGGGTCTGTCAATTGTATTTGATGGTAAATTTATCATTGTTGGATCCATGTTTGCTTTGGGCTATAGATCTTGATGAAAAATGCCACAAAGGGAACTGGTTTGGCCTTTTCAAAATCATCATTGTGACTTCTGTGTTCCTTTGGTTTTGTTTTGAGATTACATATTTCAGTTGGTGTGAAAATCACCCATGTGCAACAGTTTTTCTCTAAAATGCCAAGGCCTGCTTTGTGTAAGGGGGAATTTTTACCTTACAAGAACGTACTCTGCATATATGGTATCTGGAAATGCCGTAAATGAAACGATGTCAAATCACCGATTTTCTCCAGGCATTGGTCAAGGGAGGGCAGCAGATGAGAATAGGAAGCAAATGTCTCACTAGTAGCATCAGAGGACTTTTGCTGATTTTATTTGGTTGCCACTGTTCTTTGATTGCCACATTTAGTTTTAAACAAGCTCCTAAAAACGGTGTGGCTGGAAAGCACATTTTTGAATCTAGCAAACATCATTTGCGTTTTTCAGTGCCTGCCGTTTCCTTTGTAATTAAAAAGGAGAAATATCCAACAACCTCACCTCCCCCAAAATATTACTGTAATAGCAAACATCTACAATTTTTGTAAAAAAAACTTAAAAACTTAAAAAAAAAGGCAAGTACCAAGAGCTTTGTATCTTCTTGAGTATATTAAAAATTTGACATGAATACATATATATAAATTAAAAAAAATCTATATATCTATATATATATATTGTTGTGCAGAGGATAGGTTAACAAAACGATGTAAAGTAGTTTGCAGGAGAGGGAAGCATTTGTTGATTCAGGGAAAAAGACTGATGCCAGAAGCTGTCAGTGATTTGGATGATACATGTGCTCCTTCGCACCCTCCCTTTTTGACCCTCATCTTCCACGTACATTGCAGTGGTCACTTCTGGATCCTGGGGAAGGTGAAGTTGCTTGAAGCAAATTAAGATAGCAAAGATTTGTTTTTTCACCTGCATGAGAGTCCTATTGGGCCAAAGATGCTCAGCGGATCAAGGGAAGCAGAGAGATACATCTGTGATTATCTGCATTTGTGTCGGGGCAGTGTCTCTCAATGTGTAGACATAAAGTGTGGCAATGAAACCAGATACATAGTCTGACTGTATATTATATCAATGGTGCTCTTTTCATACTTGTTCTGCCAATACGCGGAGACCCTTTTAACCAAGCTACACAGAAGAGTTTTATATCACTTTTGGTTATGTACTTGGTGTATTCTTTTTGTATATGAAAGGATTTTTTTAAAAAAGTTCAGTAATTAGCAATGGAACCTGCTTTGTAGCTGATTAGAGCAGTGTAAGAGAAGGGCCGTGCTGTTAGTCTGTCCCTGATCTACTTCAAACCATATATTTACCAAAGGAGTCTGAGCAAAAGTTCACTTAAAATAAAGACCTGACTGTTGAAAGGAGTCTCTGCTAAGACTTTGTGATTTAGTTATTGTACAGATATTTCAAAGCCAGCAAGAGGTTAACAGAGAAAATGGCAGGAAAGGGGAAGTGACTAGGGGCCAATTATGTCCATGACCTCCTATCCCAGATAGCCCATGGCTCTTAGTGGGGCACTACAGGGACACTCAAAATCTGGATTGGAATCTACTTTGATCTCTGTCATTAGTGGGCTAACAACACTGGGGAGTATTTGAGAAGCAAATTCAGACCCTATCTCACTTTCCCCCAAAAGTCCTTTTTGTATTTAAACTACATCTTGTGATAAGCAAACCTCTTGTCAGGTTGGATGGCATTGGCTGCCCAGGGTCATTGTAGCAAACTGCTCTTTGTTTTCCTGGGGGTAAGTGTTCGTGGCCGCCAGCATAGTTGTGAGCAGACAACATGGTTTATTGCTACAGAAAAGCAAAGGATGGTATATCAAGAAGTCAAATACCAAGTCTATGGGCCAAGACTTCCCCTAGGAATCACATGTCTTACCCCTGCCCTTCCCATGCCTTACAATAATGACAAATTCCCAAGTATGTAGCAATAACCCATCATTTACGTTACTGTGGGTTTTTTTTCTTCTCACCAAACTGTTGTTTGGATATTGAGGAAGGAAAATGGGCTGGGGCATGACTTGCATGTGAGACTATCGTCTTGTATTATCAGCCCACCAGCTGAAGTCCAAAGCAAGATACTTTGAAACAGGTCTGGTGATTTAATGCCCTTTTTATCTATGGCCACAGTCTCACTCATGGCAAGCACTGGTGGGATGTGTGCCCATACCTGCCCTTACCTCTCCCCTTGTTGGCGCAAGTGTGACTAGCTGTTTGAGCTGTTCTGGGATGTGGGTGGAAGAACCCGTAATTGTTGTATTTTGGCAGCAGGGACTGTATGTAAAGAAGGGAAAGTGGCAATGTGTGTGACTAAAGCTGCAGTAGGGTCTAGAGTCTCCTGCTAAAAGGCAGCGCTTTTTGGGGCTCAGGTATGTGACTTCCTCTTTTCCTGTTGGCTCCACTGTGAAAACTGGAGGGAATCTGCCTGCAAAGGGCTAGGGTAGAAAAGATTTCTACCTGCAGAATTCCTAGTAGGAGAGATGGTTGTGGAAAGAAATGATGGTGTTGCAAGACTCCTGCTAAAGAGGAGGAGGAAATTTGTTGGCCCAGCAAGGACTGAGATAATGCAGAGGAGAGGGAGACTTCAGATGGCAAGTAATACTGTAGAACTCTCTTCCCATGGAGGTAGCTTGCACATCTCCCAAGCATCTTCACTAAGCTGCAGAGGTTTTTAAAATAGAGAGGAAAAAAAAAAAAAAACCAAAACCGAAAACAAACCACAAACCATTCTGTGTCAAGACTCCCCTGGAGAAGCATCAAGTTTGGCTCGAGTGTGTAAGCAATTGTACTTGTGTACAGCTTTCCAGGTTGGTCGGTCTGTCTGCAGAATTTGAGGAGGAGAGTGGAAAGGCAAGGCTTTAGGTCATTTTGTTTCTGTCTTGGAGTTAAGTAGCAGTATAGCCATAGGTGTAACTTAACTCAAGAATGTGTTGCCAGTTTGAAATGCTCCCCAGAGAACAGCTTGGACAGCCATAGGTCCTGATCTTCAGTGTCTTCTGGGCAAAACACCTGCCTGTGCTAGTTCTACTCTTGTGCACGCAGACATGCCAATTCTGAATGCGTCTGTATGAGGAAACCAAATCTTGTCTCTGTTGTAAAGACATCACAAAAGCAACTGACTTGGGGACTAGGAACTGACTTGCTGTAAGTGACACATCAAGAAAGCAGAGGGTGGCATGTTGGTTACAGCAGATGAGTTAAGTTCTTGCTAACTCTGAGGAGTAGTTTTCAGTGATGCTTTCTAGCAGACCAGGCTTATGCTGGGCAAAGCAGTTTTCATTCCTAGAGTAGTTCCATGAGATTGAAGGTGGTGAGTTACCTTCTGTTACTTGCCTTAAAGCTGAGCATATAGGCTCAGCTACCTGTGAGAGGTGCACATCCTAAACCCTTCGAGTAAGCAGAGCTTCAGAAGCCAGATGGGCACTTTAGAGTGGTTGTAGCCTCTTCTGCTGTCTGACTGCCCACTCAGTGAAAACTATGGTGTGCCAATAACTTAGCCAGCATTTTTGTGGTACTGGGATGGAGTCATGCTCTCACAGTTTTCAAAGGTGTTTATATAGGCATAGTTTCTCACAAAATTTCTGATCTGATGGGGGGTTTGATGCCACTAAAATCTGGTGTTTCCTTATCTTTGACAGAGAAATTCTCTGATTTATTGGTACAGTAACTAATCTAGTGCATTTAAGGGGAAGGTGTTAAGAACCTTTTTTTTCTGTCTTAAGTTTTACATCAGGGTAGGATATTCTGAAGTCCAAGGTGAGGAGGAAGATAGCGCAGATACTACAAGACCTGCCAATCTGGTTTTTACTGTTCAGAAAAACAAAATAACTAGACTAAGAAGCTTACTGGTAATTAGTAGCTAATGTGTTTGTAACTATCATGTGCCTTAAAATTTTCATGGTAGAATAAAAAAAATCAACAATGTGTTTTCTGTAATACTGCTCAACATTCTCTCTGTAGTTTAGACTGGTGGGATTTTGCATTGTATTTACACTGTACTATAAACTGAAACACATAGAATGGTTTGATTTTACAAGTATGGAGAGGAAAAAAAAAGGTGGATTATGCTTTTCATAGAACAAATGTTACCGTGACAGAATGTATTATTATTATAGGATATTTCCAT
Organism: Aramus guarauna; assembly: GCA_013400195.1. Classification (NCBI taxonomy): domain Eukaryota; kingdom Metazoa; phylum Chordata; class Aves; order Gruiformes; family Aramidae; genus Aramus; species Aramus guarauna. The sequence continues at coordinate 156,409 of VXBL01009141.1, read as the reverse complement.
AATGCAGACAAGTAGAATGCTTGTTAGAAACCAGGTATGTAGGATAACAATTTGGTGTGTTTTCAATAAACCATGCCTGGAAAGAATACATGTGCCATTGGTTATCTTTTTGTTACATCAGGTATCTCAAATATTCTTTGGCTTTGCAACAACAGTTTTCTGTGGCAGGGGATTATTCAACCGTAGCTCAGGTCAGTGCTCGTTGTTAGTAAAAGGTCAGTATTAATGAAAGCAACTGGAATATCCTTTAAACTAGTATAGCAGAATATTTTTGATTCATTTCTATATGCTGGAGTTGTAGCATGAAGTCCTGTAAGGACCATGGACTGTAGATCGTGAGGTTTTTTTCTTTTTTAATATACAAGCATATTTCTGTGGGAAAGACAGCTGTGATACTGTTCGAAGGCCTGCACATTTGGGACCACAAGCCTAACTTGCTGATGGCTTTTCCATTTTTGGAAATTATTAACCTTTCCCAATTTAGTCATAAAATCCATGTAACTTTACAAAAATTTCACATTTTTGAAATGTGTGCAAGTATTCTCGTGTGTAAGAATAACAGAAAATCTTGATGTTTATTGTAGCAATGTATAAGGTTTGGTTGACATGAGAAATTGTTATTTTGGGAATGCGCCAAATAATTTACATTTGTTGCTGTGTGGGGAAGAAATATCCCAATACTGAAAAGTCAACCATGTATTTCAAGTAATAAAAAGTTACTGACAGATCTTAATTCTCGAGGACTGCTTCTCCCTGGGAGGTTCATCTGTGTTGATAAGATCAGTAGGGAGACTGGTGCACCTAAACCCATTGTACTTACTGCTGTACCTTCATGAAGCATGACAAAGCCCAGTAAATCTTAAGTGTTCTGCAAGGTCTTACAGATAGAGTGGAGGTCAGGTTTTCTATGAGTGAAAGGTTGATGAATCATTGCCAGTAACAGTTTGCCATATGTTAATTCCTGATTGTACTATTCACAGCGCTATAAGGTTTCATTTACTTGCAAATGCTTGCAAACAGTACTTGGAAGGTCATCTTCAGCTTGCCTCCCTTCCTTATTTCAGATGTCCTGAATGCATCCCCAGGAGTTACGTAGAATCATCTCTGGATTTTGTTCTTGTAGGTGGAGAATAGTTTCACAAGTGCTGTGGTAAGATGTGGGCTCCTGGGCTTGGCATCTTGCTTCTAGGTATCATCGGTGTTCCGCTGCAGCGGGGAATCTGATTTTTTTCTTTGTGGATGCACTAGTATGGCAATGAATAGCAGATGCTGTAGGTAAGGTACTGAGCTAAAACAAATACCTTGTTTCTACAACTGACCTTTTATAGCTGTCAAAGTGATTTCATTTCCAGCTTATCACAGGTTGGGTAAATGAAAGCAATGAGTCCTGCAGGTGAAAGGTTAACCTGGTAACAATGGGCAAGAAATATCACAGCCCTCATTTGTTTCAGGTTTCAGCAGTTTCTTGGGGGAATATTCTGTCCTCAAGGGTCTCTTCCCCAGTGTCTTACTGTGAAGGTCTTTGTGCAACTGAAGCGCAGCAATGGCAGAATCTCATTCTCGTATGAGCTGACAGAGGGGATTTTTACAATGGGAAGTTGTTTTATAATGGGACCATTAACTGAGTTGTAAAGACAAAGACTAAAACTCTTTTAGCACATTTAATATGCGTGCACAGCAAACATACCTAGCTGTTATTCATAAGATACCTTACAATTGCTTCCTAACTGATTGACTATTCAACCAAATAAGCAGGCATCACTGACCTTTGGTGGGAGAGTTGGGATCTCAGTGGTCTCTTCACTGCTGCCGTTGAGAGGGGTTTCTATGTTCTCTTCACTGCATCTAATGCTTGATTCATTGCTCAAAATTCTTCAGAGGGGTGCTTTTCACTTCCTCTTACCAATGGGATGAAGCACTATCTCCTATGGTCACTATATGGTGACTGCTGTTTGCTCTGATGAGTAATTTCTGCCATAAGGATTACTATGTGGATGCAGTTATGCTCAATTTGGTATTAAATTAGGAAGCAAAAGGGGCTAGTGCTGGGTTTGACTTCCTCATAAATCCTTCTGCTCTCTTGTACGCTGATTTAAAGAATCAGTTCAATATTTTGAAAGACAAACATCACATCCCTTTGAGGTAACAGAGGCTCTGGCTGAAACCAGACCTTACTTTTAGGTGTTGTCTGAATCAGTAAGACAAGGTAGAGCGTAGCTGTCATTTGGAGAATAGATCTCAATTAGCAGTATTTGATGGGCTCAACCATTTGTGACATGAGTTGTGAGAAATGGCTGAAAGCTATGTGTTGTTTTAGGGGACTTCTTTCCATTGGGAGCTGTCTATCAGTGGTATGCTCTCAGTGGGCAGTCTTTAAACACATGCTTCCAGCTGCACAGTTCCATACCTGTTTTGTGCAGGAACAGGTTATGTCTTCTAATTGCAATAGGCTGATGTTGCAGTAACACTCAGTAGGTTTTTAGAATATATTTGAATGAGAAGATCTATTGTCTAGACTTTATTTTGAAAAGTAACTCTTCTTCCTGGGAGATTTCACATTTATTTATGTCTTAGTGACTCCAGATCATATTTGCTCAACTGATGAAAAGCCTTTTTTCTAATTGTCAGTCATGCAGACAGTCAGGCTTTTTCCTTTTCATCCCTTGCCTCCAATAATTAAAAGCATTTCAGAAGTGTGGTCAAGTGGAAAAAAATTTCTTGCATATGAAATTCTGTAAATAATCTGATGATACATACACTCTGTTTATTTTTAGTCTGCTATGTGAGAGATCCTGTCTAATTAATTGAAATAACATTTTTATACTAAAAGGTGGCTGTTATATTTGCACATATATTACACATGCATTATTCACTAATGCATCTTTTGAAATATCCATGCTAACTCTACAGGTTTCCCCCTTCCCTAATTTTCTTGACAGTCTTTCAGACAGTAATTTTGGCCGTTAACTAGCAGTAGGAATGTATTTTTCTGATCCTCTCTTGCAAAGTTGCAGAACAGTCTACCTGTTTACTCTTATGCATGCTTCTGCATGTATCTGAGATTTTGGGTTGTTTATTGATGCGCGTTAAGTGCCCTGCTAGGGTAGGAGTGTCTCTTTAGGTGCAAAGCTCTTTAAAGCCAGAAGCAAAAGATTTTTGGAGTTATGACCTTAGATGTACAGAACAAAAATTTGGTTAACTGTATGTATCCAGATTTTCCAGTCTGCTCTAGAAACTTGTGTATGACAGTAAATTGGCTTGAAGATTTTCTTTTGCAAATGTTGCAAAAATTGCTTGGAATCACCTGAAGGAGAAGGACTTTGAGTTGAGCCTGAATACCAAAAGAATGTGCTGCTAAGCAAGCTCACGGAATAAGTCATTGACTTACAGTTTGAGATGGAAGTGTTAGAACTCAGGATCTGCTCCTATGCACGACAGCACAATGGAGTCACAAGAGGCTGCTTCTGCATAATCTAACCCAGTATAGTAAATCTTGTGTCTTTCTCAATGTGACAGAGTTTAAGTTGTTACAGAAACTGACGATGTTGCCTTCTCATACCCTGTGAAATGGACTCATTACGAGCTGGCTGGGTCACCATGGTTTGCTTAGTCCATTTCTAAACTGTTATAGTTTTCTTTTATACTGTGGGGCAATTCTCTGCTATGCTCGTTATTGGATTTTCTGAGGCACATATGCCAGGCTAGATACCGCCTCAGTAAGGTGGGCTATAAAAAGAAGAAGCTGGTAACAGGTCTGAAAGAATCCATAATGGCAAAGATGAGAATGGCTATCCCTGATTTTCAGCTGTTGGATCTTTCTGTGGCTGTTCCAAGGCTGGAAATCCCAAGTGCAGTGGAGAATTCATGGGAAACAAAGGAAGTCACATGCCTGCTCTATTGTTTTTTAGTTTTTATTTATAAATGCGACCATTACCTCATTATATCATCACAGCAGGACATGCCAAGAAATGCCGGTGGATTTTTGCATTGTTCAGGTGAGTTAGACTTCAGATTTGGCTTTGTATCTTCTCAATGACAACCATCGCTATTCACATAGCATTATCAGCACTGAGGTTAACCAGGGTGTACAGGACCCACCTGGTAAAACCCATTCTCTCTGGTCTTTATTTTTATACAGCGTCGTAAACATACACAGCACTTAAAAGTAAGCAGCTTGCCCTGTCCCTAAAAAGCACGCACTATGTATATACAATATAATGAGGGGATAAGTAAACATGAGCATTTTCTCAAGGTCTCTGATACTATGCAGTTTTGGTGTTCTTTTGGAAAGAGCCTGCTCCTTTTGTTATCTGTCTGTTACTGTGTTTATTTTAATCTATTTACTACTTCAATTTTCCCTACCTCTGCATGAGCAGATTAATAATTTTATTTTCTCATCACTGCATGGGTCTTTCTTTTGCATAGAAATTATTAACTTCTGCAGTAACTATGCAAAGATCTGCTATCACAATAGGAGCCTTCACTGCATTGTGGCATTAATTCAGCAAAATCAGGGCTCCTGAAATGGTCTTTTCTTGCATCACACATGCTTTTTTCCACTCTTGATAATGATTAATCAGTTTTGGTTGGGGACAGAAGTCTTCAGAAGTTGCAGCAATGTCAGAACTTGCAGCAACTTTCTCCACCTCACCCTTTTGTTTGAGCTCAAAATAACAGACTCTGTTGTTCAATGATGTGTTGGTCAAGGCAATGTGCATCACCTTGAGTTTGCTGAATTATATGAAACAATGGAACAGGCCTTTGAGCAATTACCCTACTTACTCCCGATACTGGTTTCCACCTGACCTAAAATAATCTCCACTAGCACTTGCTTTAATTGCAGGTTCCAAAATACTAAAAAAAACCCCAAAATTTAAAGTATGGACAAGTTAACCTGTGTAGTTGCATTTACATAATTTGAAACAAAGGTTGAGTATTAATGGCTCTATCCCAAAAACACAGCCTTTTCCATAGCATCTTCCACTTTCATATATTCCAGGTGAGATGGGTAGTTAGTGCATTGGAAATGGGGGTTGTTGCGGATATACTTAAGGAATTCTGGAGCTCCTGGGAAGATGATATTGTCAGCCAGAAGAACTGAGCCTTTCCTCAGCAAGTTGCATTCCTAGAAGGAAGAGAAATTGCTTCATGGTGGCTGTTAAGCAAACATTGGCTTGAATGTAATGTGCTTTAATGTTAATCATGTCATACTCGAGTGTCTGCATCCAAAAACCCATTTCACTATGGTTTGGAGGAAAGAAAAGACATGGGAGAAGCCAAGTAACTCCAATCCTTTGTGGTCATGTGTAATATGCCGACTTTTTCCATTAATACAATCAGTAGAACATTAGAGATGCTGATAACATGTTGGGTCATTCAGGTTCTGAAATAGCAAATCAAGTACACTGGAGGTGTGCAGTTTGCTGCTCAGATTGTTTCCAACTACGTCTACATGATCAGTAAGACAGTTTTGTTTTGGCTCTCATGCCTAATGTTTGAAAACTTTTTTTAATATGGCATTAAAATGCTGCAGTAGCTCTTAAGGTCACCTGAGAGACTGGCATGTACCAGTCTGCTTTGGCCAGTCTCAAACTCCAAAACCACTAAATGAGTAGACGACGTTTTCTGTGCTTGTTTTCCTTTCATCTTGTACAACTTTCTGCCATTTTGTTCAGGAACTGGGCATGAAGCAGGGCTTGTGCACAATGAAGATCCCTCTGACAAATTTCCACAAGGCGTAATTAACTTGCAACATTCACTTCAAGTGCAATGTTTATCCTCAAGTACACCTACAAACCTAATTTTTACTGGTATTTTTGTCTAGTAGAAGTCACTTATCAGAGCTTACCAGCTGTTTTAGAACAGAAAATCTGCAGTTAATCAGGCTGCTGGTTATCATGTGGTTACAGGCAGCAGTTGTAGCCAAAACATGGGGCGGGTTTTGTCACTCCTGTTATATTAGAGAAGTCCTGTTGATGAGTGTGCTGCAGAGACTGTTTAGCTTACTACTTTTGCCCCTCATGACTGAACACCAGTCAGTACAGTAGAAGCAATTTTAGAGACATGGCAAATATCCTCTAGTCTGTTTCTATCTCATGGCTTATAGAAGCCTACAAGTGACAACATGCTGTATTCTCCACTGGTCATCAGGATTTCAGATGCTTTTTGTGTCAGGCTTTTCTAGAAGTGCATGAAAAGGAATGCTCTCTGGGCCACTTTCAATATATACTTCATCTGAATATTTTCTATTCATATTTCATATTTACTATTCGTATTGCAATATATGCCAAAATTGCATTTTAGAAGGTTTGTAACATCTGAGAAAATGTGAGGATCTTCACTTTTCTCCTCTTAATTTCATGTTTTTTTAAGCAAAGCAACTTTGTGTCACAGTTGCATCAGACTGAAGGCAGATGGAACTAAACTGTTTGTTTTGGCTGTATTGTGAAGGCTAAGCTCTGATAAGGATGTGATAGCTCTTCCCCATGGAAAGAGCTCAGTCATCCTTATACAGCTAGGTTAAAAGAAAACATTCTCTGGGTACAAAATAACTGCAGAGAGGGAACATTTTCTTCAGCTACTGTTGTGTAAGTTCAATACCGGCTGTTCAACCCCAAACAAATTCCCTTTTCAAATAGCTATCTGGAGGATAGGGCTGAAATTAAAAAACAGGGGAGCCTGGATGAGAAAATAATGTAGTCCTCAAGCAGGGGTCAGGAAGTAGTTGGCAGGTTCTAAATGTAAGAGGCAGCCTCAAAACCAGTGTATTTGTTTGTGAAGAAAATAATTGAAAAAATTACACTTCCATACAAATAGTTAGGCAGTTGTAGAAAATTTTATCAGCCTGCAGCTCCAGTGATAGATACAGGTGTTGTCAATCTCAGTTATTTAACACTTGAAAATACCTTCCAATCCAGAAGTCCTCTAGTAGTTATCTCACCTATCAGTGCCTACTGCTGTTACAGCCAACTTGTTTTCTAATACTAACAGTGATGGTTAAGGCAGGTTGGGAAGAAATGAGCATAACTTTTCCACATTCGGGGCTTGAGAATAGAGATGGACAGCACTTCCTTAGCAAGTGCCTGACTGGGGCAGTCTGCACTCCAAAGGTTGCTTTGCAGCCAGTTAATTAGGTGGCATGAAGACTCACAGAAGATTAATACCTAGCTGTGCTACCAAAATAGTATTTCATCAAAAGGCTCTGTTGGCACCACAGACCCAGGCAAAAAAAAAGGGGTACTGAGGAAACTAGAGAGGTGGAGCTGGAATATGTAGGTCCTAAGTCACACCTGCTCCCAGGATCAAGATGGTTTTGGGTCAAGTCTTCCAATTAGTGACCATGCAGACACTCCTTCTAGGGAGTGTAAGACCCAGACCATGCACTTCTCCAGGCTAGGATTTCTACAGCAGACTCATTTGTTCAGGAAACAAAATGGTTCAACAGTATTTGCCAAGTCCTGAGCTATGTAGTACCAGCAGTTGTCCGCAACAAAAGTTTGGGATCCTGTCCCCCAAATCCTCTGTTCTTGTAAGGTTGCTATTTTGGCTGCCATACTTCATTTTACAGAGGATGAGGTCCTTCATAAAGAATATAGACCTCACAGACATCAAGGTATTTGCTATTTTACTGTTAGGACTGGAATTGTGCAAACTGACCTGAAGCAAGATGGTGTCTGGTGTGTATCTCTCTTTCCAGTGGTCCAGGAAGACAAAATCCACAGTATCCACTTCATATTTTTTCTTCAGCTGGGGGATAATTTCCTCCGAAGGGCCTTCTAGGAGTTTTATCTGAAATGCAAATCCATCTGATGAACTGTGAACCATTAAGAAAAAGCATATGCCTTTAGCTCATTTTAAATTCTGGCCAGACATCAGCAATTCTGTTTATAGCTCAATATTGCATCAGTTGAATTATTTCATAGAGTTAGATCAAGTGTACTTTTTTCTTTCTGACGAATCAACTCAGTTATGTTCCAAAATATGGATTTGGGTGGTTTTGTTTTGGTTTTCCTTAAATAATAGCAGAAAAAGTGACCTGTTGTTTCTATTGGATAGTGTGATTCTTTAGTGGAAACATGGGCATCTCCTGTTGAAAACAGTTGTTTTAATTACTTTTTTAGTTACATTTCAGTTGAATCTTGTAGTCCAAGGGAAGCAAAAAATACTGAGAATAGGTTAGTTTAGAATAAAGTTGGAGAGCGCAGTATGTAAAATTGATATGGCCAGTAGAGGGAGAAAGCAGGACAGAGGCTATTATATCTTCCTCACAGGTTTATTGGCATAAGTACTGTTAAGCTGGAAGAAGCTGCTGCACATTGATTTGTTAAGTAAGCTCCATATTCTGAGTAGAGGGGAAAAAAAGGTAAGGAAATCTGGTTTATGACTCATAGCTGATCAGGAGATTAAATCAGATGGGGAAAATGCAATTTTAGATGTCACTAGTATTCAGGTTCTCTTCAAGAAGTTAAGAAATGGATTAGAAGATCTCATGGTGGGATTTATTTCCTCTAGTTTTATCATCTACATTGAAGTGAGTTGTCTAGTCAAATAGACAGGCACTTCAGGCATGAATCCCCTGACCTGCTGTAGATGTCTGCCTTGGGCTAAGATGGATTATAGGCTGGAAATATTTGCATCTCAACCAACAGTACAGAGAGTCAAAACACCTCAGATTGCACGAAGTTTAGATATATATATTGTGACCAACTAGATTTGGGTCAGTACATCTCATCTGAAGTCCATTGCACATAATGCAACTGCTTCTTGTGAACTTTTGTAACAAATTAGACTATGGTTCAGTTTTCTGTTGTACTCAGTCTTGACACTGATTTGAACCTTATAGTGTATAGAGGAAACCAGTATTCTAGTCTAGCTTCTGGGAGGTAACATAGTGAAGTCCTCAGCTGTGAGAGGTCAGGGACTGTAACTAGGCACAGAGCTAGTTAAATTAATGACTGTGGATGCAAGAGAAAAAAAGAATACAAAATGTCTATGAATGAATATTGGACAGAAATCATACAAAGGCTTCTGATTATCAGGAGGAACCACCTGTGGGGCAGTCTTGCAGTTCAATAATGGCAGTATATCTAACCAGTTTTACAATACTGGTTACTAATTTTATGAAAAAAGACTGTGTGTGCCGATGTCCTGTGACTATAAGTGAAATAACCGACTCTGGAGCCTCTAAGTCTGTATTATTCTTACAGTCACTATGGGTTTTGAAAATAGCTAATGGCCTGTCTACTGTACTAAACAGTGAATAGTGAAAAGGCCAAGCTGGAAGGTGAAGTCTAAATGTTTTCAAAATTTTAAGGAGATACAGATGTATATGATTGTTTCTGGTCTTGCCCCTAAGAATCTTCATCCTGACTCACATAGCGAAGAACTTTGGAGAACAGCCCTGATTGTTTTGGTCACACACATACATCTTGATAAGCCTCAAACTTTACCCTGACTCTCAGCTGGGTCTGCATCATACTTGGACCCCTGACTGATGCTAACAAATTTAGCTCACTTGCACTGTATATACAAAAAAGCAGACAACCTTGATCCTCTGCATGGACACTGGTAGCTTTTCCTTGCTATCAAGCTTGATGGTTAAACTCTGCATGTTCCCAAACACTTAGAATGTTGTACTTCCTTGACAAGTAAAAAACAAATTCAAATATATTATTCTTGTTTCTACAGATAAAGTCCCACTCTCTATGTATTACTTCCTCATACCAACCAGAGACAAATGGTATTTACCTTATCTTGTACTCCAGCAAACTCAATCATCTGTTTAGCTATAGCAGCAAATTCTGGGTTGAACTCCACAGTGAGAAGACAAGCTCCTGCCTTCAGTAGCCGAGCAATCCTAACTGCTGAGTAGCCGCAGTATGTTCCCAGCTCCAGTGCAACTGATGGATTGACTTCTTCCACTGTCTTGTCTAGAATTAAACCTGAATAAAATGGAAATAGGTTAACTTTTGACAAAATCAAACTGGTTTACGTACAGAAGAGCAAGTTAGTGACAAGAAACTTACAAAGTCAATATACTCAGTTGCTCAGGACATTAAAGGCTGATGTCAAATTATATACTGTATCCTTTGCAAATTGGCTTATCTGTGATCAAGTTGATCATGGACATTGTAAGTTTCAAAATGCAACCTTTCAACTACAAAATGTTGTACTTAGTTTCACTATATTAACATTTCTGAGTAAGGAAGTGTCTGAATTAAATACTTACAAGGGAAAAATGCAGTGGTTTTTTCCAAGAACTCATTGCAGCAACTGGTTACACTTGGGAAATACCTAACTCCCAAATTGTGAGTGCTCAAAATTGTTGCAAGTGTTACATGCAGTAGTCAGATACAAAATTTCTTATCCTCAATACTTGTTTTTAAAGGGAAAAAAAGAAAAGTCTAGTTATAAAGTTGCAAAATATTTGGATTTACTAGAGGAATTTGTGGGGTGGAAAACATTGGTCAATTGTTAACAACAAAAAAATGTTCCCAAAAAGAAGTGACAGTGTACTTCAGTCCTTCTGAAGAAAAGCATTAATTTGTGAGAAAGCTGTCTCCTCTTACTTGTATGGCTAGAAACTAGATAACTAATCTCAAAAAGTATTTGAAGGGATTTTACACTGAGCTGTGGAATTTTTCAATGTATGTATTACGTTTCATTACATTGTATTTTCCTGGGTGTCATTTGTTTATGAATAGTGTGATGATGATGCTTGCATCTTGAGATCATGTGGTCACTCTCAAAATCTTAAGATGCATTAACTTTGATGGCTCTTATCTGAGGAAAGTTCATCTTGTCAGAGCAAAACTAGAATGAAACTTTTAAGAATATAATCCCAAATGATCAAAGTTTAGAGCTTTAAGGATTCCTACTCAGCTATCACATACTGTTCTGTTGCCCTAAGCACCCCAGCCTCGTATGCAGAGAAGCTAGTTTCACAAAATGTACCCATGACGGAGAAGCATTTTTATTACAATGCTTACAGTTGTGTTTCATTAGCTATGTTAATCCCAGACTAAGCAAATTTCCCAGCAAGAGGTACTTTTGTGTCTAATTCATAAGGGAACATATTAATGTTCTGCCATTACAGTTTTTTGAAAAGATTGTCACTTTTCTGCAGCTAAGAAAAAAATGTTTTGTCCACATATTTTCCTTTTGGAGGTAAGAACAACACTATTTACTTGCTAAGTAGCAACAATGTCTGATAGCTGATTTTGTGTATGACACAGGTAGAATTTCTTCCTTCACCAGTAACTTCTAACTTATACTTGCATACACAAAATTGATATAGTTTAAAAATTATTTTTTTTTCGCTTTACTATCTTTTCATTAAGGATCTGAAAGTACTTAACATAATGAATGATGCCTTAAGGCCACCCTGTATAGGAACTGAAATATAATACAACCCTAGATTTTTCCCATAAATTGTCACTGTCTTCTTACACACTTGCAATGTACACAACACACAAACCCAGATTTGGTCCTGTGATTCACTGGATACCCCTCTTCAAAGACATCCGCACAAGCATGCATCACTGTTTATAGAACTACTCTGTGACCACAAGGCTCTTGTGGGTTGTGGGGTTGTTTTTGCAGCAGATGGAAGTTACCATGTGAATACAATAAGATGTCCTGTACTGTGCTAGTCTTGAAGGATCTTTCAAGTGCTGATCCCTGCAGCAATTACCTTTTTCATTGCCCACATTCATGGCCCACTCTTTCTGGGAGCAGTACTTATCTATAGCGTCCATCACACTACAGGGGTCTCCTCGGACTGCATTCTGCAGCACAAAATTTAAAATCCTCTGTTCTTTGCTCTGATTCATGATGAAATTGGTTATTTTCTCCCAGATTATTTCATTCCAGATAAGGGCAGCAGTGCCATTTTTCTTGATGAGCACCACAAAGAGCAGCAAAATGAAAAGCAGGAGGAAGACAATGAAAAAAAGGACTGAAGAGCTCTCCAGCATCTGGAAGGAAACAGAAAACAGCCCAGGGTTAAGGTGGCACGGGAGAGTGCTATTCTTTTCGTAAATATTAAGCTGAATAGCCCACAACCAACCATACTGAACAGCAACACACAGAGTTTAATTACGATATTGTCGAGAATAGCTGAAAATTACTCTCTGTCACTTGGTAATGGATGGTGCTCTGTGGCACTCCCTTTAGAAGCCAATTTTACAGGCAGTCAACAAGTAGCTTTAATGCTCTGGTCCCTTCCCCCACACATCTGCTCCTGGCTCCAAGCATGCCACTGTACAAGGAGCCTCTCAGCATCAAATCTGTTCTAGTCATTTTTCAAAGGATTTAAAATCTTAAATTAGAGCCTGCATGTGATCCCAGTCTCCTAATTTTTGAGCCCTGGGAAACTTCTAAGCTGGTCTTGGTAGGAAAATATGCTTCAATTTTGAGCACAGTATCAGCAGAAACTGGGCACTGTTAAGTAACATTCTGTTTCAAATCACTGTGCGGGTCCTAAGTTACTACCTTGCATGCAGACCTCTGCTAGCACCTGCCCTTCTTGCATACTCTGCAGAGAAACTAAGCTTGATGTTTCAGTAGGACTCAACCTGCCTCCTTCCTTTCAGAGCCTGCTGCAGAGGGACCAAGGTGGAATGGTTTACAGAAGATAGTAGCCTTTTCCTTGCTTATAAAATCTCTGACACAAGCCATCAATCTGATAGTTCTGAGAACAAAAGATACATTTCCTTTTATAAAGTAGGGATGTTTTCTCACTGGTTATAAAAACATAAAGCTGAATCACTGAATCAGAGAAGAGCTCAGTCCCATGAAATTCAAGAGATGTAACAAAAGGGCACAAAATCCCATTATCTGATGGGATTGTGCCTATTCTCCCCCTGAAATTCAGTGTCATACCTGCAGGTGCCTCTGTGTATGCAGCATGGTTGGTGTGTGTTTCTGTTTGTGAGTTTAGGGCATCTGAACATAAAGCTCAGCAGATGGGATGCATGTCACCCTGTACAGCTCAAGCAATAAATCCTGTCAAAGCCATTTACTCAGATGGATTTCAGACAAGCCAGTATACAGGAAGGTGCGTTTATTTCCATGCAGGAGTCACAGCACAGAAGATCTGATAACGAGTTCTTAAAATTAATTAATTGATTTAGCCTTTGAGAGGGTGCCAAACTAAGGGTTGGGATTTGCTGAGGATTCTCTGCATGTGAAGGTCCTCTGGTACAACCCAAACCATACCTTATTTCTGATGATGTAGCTTATAACACCTCACTTTTCCACCTCTGCTTCCCACAAGTGGGTGCTGACAGTTGCACACCAGGAGAGCACAGGTTGGAATGTGCTCCAATTAGTATTCTGATGAATGAATGCCAAGTTCATTTGTTCTTTAAGTCTAAGTAGGCATTCGAACACAGGTCTAAAGGATTTAGAATTACTACCTTGGGTTGCACTGGTTTTTAAACTGTTATTCTGAAAGAACATGATACCCAACTCTTTCTAGTCTCTGATTATTTCTATTAAGTCTCTTTCTCTTCTAGCTTGCTAAAAATGGTGAACAGTTTTCGCTTGTACTTGTATCAATGTTCTACCTACTTGGACTTCAGCAAAAACATTGGTCCAACAGGAGCTACATCCTCTTCAAAATTTTGCTTAAGTTGCCCAAGACAGAGGTAAAGGGGCTATATGATTAGCCAAATATTCCTCCAGATCTCTTCCTACCTGTTCTTACTTCCCTTTTTTGTTTGTTTCTCCCCAAATTGTCCCAGGAAAATCTTAAATTTTACGGGTGGTCAGATGTCTCTTCTGTAGCGGAACTTGACACACATTACACATGGGAAAAATCTACCCCACTGCTTTAAATTTTGAATCATCATGCAGAACAGATTTTGAGCTCAGAAGATGACTGAGTTTCCATGGAGATATGCTCAACCTACAGTACAGCCAATGTTTATTCACCCATCCACTGATCTTAGTTGCATAGCAAGTATGATTTGTTTGGAGCAGTTAAAAGTCTATTGCTTTTAAGTAGTCGCCAATGTTAATACTACCTTTAATGCTTTCCTTGCAAAACCTGACCTGAGACATTTCCTTTCAGGGCTTGCCAGCATTATTAGCACATGAAAATCTTGCTGCTTGGACTTTCTGAATTTCGTTTCCTAATAAGAATCTGTTTCTTTGCGTTACCAGGATCATGAGGGCCTGGATGTCAATTTTCCTTCTTCCCTTCTATGCACTGCTAGTTCTACTGATCAGTCCCAATTGCCCCATACCTTCCAGATGGGACTTCTGCTCTTTCTAGTTGTTCTACATGAAGATGTTCCACATTATTTGTTCTCTGAGAACTTGGATTGGGCTATGAAAATATCATTAGTAAAATATTTCTCTAGCTTCACTTGGCTTGTCTTCACTTGGCTTTCATGGCTTAGTTGATTGTACGGTGATTGTTGATGGACCTTCCTGCCTCTGGACAAGGGAAACTGCATGAGCTCCACATACCAGTGACTCACTTGGTGGCAGTCCAACCATATTCAGGTCCATCTAAAGCTGAAGACTGTTGGCATTCAAAATTGTTTCAGACTACTACCAGGCATAATCCTCTGGTTATGACAGATACTTTGGCATCCTCTGAGTACAACTTGCCACAGGCTGTTGCTTTGGCACTATGAGATTCTGTCAGTGTGTTTGGGGCTGCCCTTCAAAAATCTGTGGGACAGCAAGAATGGATGATAGTTACAGGATCAACTAGGTAGTGTATTTTTTGAGGAACAGCTTTCTTCCTTTATTGCTTAGTATAGATATGAGATCATTTGGTAAGATTTCTCAAAACAGGGAAGAGAGAGCATCTGTAGGCTAAATCAGCCTCACTCCTTGTCCTGCAGGAATGCTGGGACTTCTTTTTTGGACAGGGAACAGACTGTGAAGAGTTCTTCTTATACCTTAACAAAAAGGACTTACTTGACAGTAAAATCCTGCCCCTCCATTTTCGCATTGCTCCCCAAGCAGGAAAGGTATGTCAGCAAACGAGACTCCCATTGTCTTATTTTCCCACGCTGCTACAAGCTTTATACACCAAAATTACAAGACATCACATGCTCAAAAGCCTATGTATTAAAGAAGGTCAGCTTCTTCGTTGTCTGCAGCCTGTGAAATGCTATTTCTTAACATGTCTCTGTTAGCCAGAGCAAAGCACTCAACTTGAATTAGACCTGCTGATTTTGAGTAACTTCAGCTGATCCTTGCTTGGACAGTAGTATCCTTTTAAAGATTTTGTTGTTTTAAAAGAATGCACTTTGTGCAGAGAAAGACACCTTGTTTGAGATGTACAGGCCCTATCTTTTCAAAGGCATAGACTGTATTTAGGCTGCTGCCACCCACATCAGGTACTGCACTGTGACATCCTGATACCGACATGCAAATGGCTTGACTAAAAGGTGTAATTTGGGATATACTTCTGAACTGTGCAGATAGCCATAGTCTCTTATCTCTTCTATCCATTCCTTATGCAAAAGCATGAGTAGGCTGACAGCCCTTTAGCTTGTCTGGAAGGGCAACAACTGATAGTCCTGCTGGGCCACCTGGGAAACAAATTTGGGATCTTCAGTTATGAAATCTTATTTCTTCAAGTTCACCCATGAATCCCCTCTGAAGGCAAAGTACTGACCTGCATTTCTCTTCCTTCAGATCTAGACTGGTGAGCAACTGTTAGCACTGGTTTGTTTACACTTTTTGTGTAACATATTTGTCAAGAAGACAAAAAAGCTATAAATTTAAGCTCAAATGTGTGTGATTTGGGGATAGTCTTAGATCTAAAGCAAGGAAACAATTCAGCTTGGCCGTTCCTATGATCAAGTGCTGAGAGGGATCTATTTCTGACAGTGCCTCGGATCTTTGCACTTCTGAGTCCCATGTGAATGCTACCATATGTAACAGCAGAGCCCACCTGCCTCCACAGATCCTTAGAGGATGCTCACAGGTAGCAACAACCTATATAGTACATGCTGATTTTTTCCATTCCTACACAAGTTCACTTTTTCTGCTGTATCAAGAAATGTTTTTCAAGTTCTGGGGTTTTATTATTATTATTGCTTTATAACACCCCAGTGCCCTCATAAACTGTCAGTACGGGTTGCTGTTAGCAGAGCTCCTTTAGGAGGCAATTATCTTGAAATCCACTTTCCAGAGAAGGTAACTTTAAAAAGGAGCAGGAAAGACATATCTTGTTTTTCTTTTCCTTTTTTTTTTTTAAACACAGTTTCTTTTTCTAAGTTTGTCCCTCTCAATTTCTCTCTTCTTAGATGTGAAAATAAATTTAGTGATAGCAGTAGACTATAAAAGCAGCCTGCCAAGAGTAAGATGCAGTGGTGATGGTCATGCATCCAGAAGGGGAAAAAAAAAAAATCTGTACCAAAATAGGTAATTGCTTTCATATTCTTAGCTGGAAAATATTTGATATGAAAATTAAGTGCATAATTCAACCAATTTAAAACTACCACTACCTAAGAGACAGTCATGTTATGACAGCTTTAGAAAATGCAACTGTAATTTTAGCTTTAATATGGATTCATGAGATTCATTAAATACGCAATAGAACTTAACTTGCACATAGTCAAGTTTCCCATAACCACTTACTACAAGGCAGTCGCTCTTATTACTTAATGCTGGTACTGAGGTTCCAGATACACAGGTTAGCACTGCAACCTCTTCTGTGCATTAGAAACACCATGATAAAGTGAGCCTTCTCTTTGAAAGCTAAAATTTGAAGTGGAAAATAGTAGGCAAAATGAAAAATTCAGCAAGGGAATAAACAGAAAACTGGAGGGATAACATTACGGAAAGGAATGAATAACATTTATCACTAAATCTGTTTTTCAGAAGACAGAGTTTAAAAGAAAACATATTAAAATTTCATGCCCAAACCTGTCAAACTACTGACAAGTCTTTCTAAAGCACTGAGTTATTTTCTTATGCATCTAATCTTACTCATTTTGGCAGGTTTCATAAGACCAAATCATAATTTGATAATGCAGTTCAGCAGTTTTTCCCTGATGCAAACCATAATCAGCATTTGAATGGGAGTACCTCTGTTTCAGCTTACAGAGATTTCAAAAGACACTTTCAAAGAGAGTAGAAAACACAAATTGTGGGAATCTGCTGCCCCAGCTTACTTGCCCTTGAAGATAAAATACCTAAGTCATTCCAATGGCTACAAAAGAAACCTCAAGAGACTGGCTCAGACTTAGGGATCTATTATTATGGCAATAGTTGTTAAGTTAGGGGATTCACTACCCTTTTACCCTTTATATACCCTTTACCTTTTTTACCCTTTTATATGATCTCCAGTTTTTCTAAAATCATAAACATGTGACAGAGTATGAAACAATACATCCTGTTCTTTGTTCTTGTACAGGTGACTCCAGCCATTTCACCAAAGGTTACAATAAGGATCTTTCAGTAATGCTATTTATCAGTCCTTCTGGTAAATTTTTTCCATGTGCTGTTAAAAAATAATTGGTCTTAGAATTTCCTGAAGTAAAAAAATAAGGATTAGAACAATTGTTAACCGATTTTTAAGGTAACTCTGAGTAGCCAGATGAATTCAAGTTGAGATTTTTCTCAGTGTTTCATAAAAACTGTATTGAGTTTTCATAATATGGTTAGAGGAAGGTGTATGGAGATTTGATCTAAACTACTGATTGCTACTGTTTCTCTCTCAGATTCCAAAACAACCTCCATCTGCTAAAACCTGATATTTACTGAGAAGAAAAATAAAGATGTTGTAGTAAGCACCTTTAAATGCTCTGAGTTTTAATAAGGACATATGTCTTAGAGAGTTTCACATTTACTGGATTAAAAAAGTATCACATCTGATTATTTACCTATTCTGAAGCTTAGTTCATTATGAGTAATTAACAAGACCTCATTTCCTACAGATGCAAAAATAAGAGATGACAGATATTAAAATACTTGTTTGGATAGAATATTTTTCTAATCAAGGCAAATCCTTATAAGCTAATTACAGAACCTCTCATTACAATTTTAGCTTGGATAAACTGATACTGCTTTACTTTGTACTGAAAATGAAGTCCTAAACATAATCACAAAAAATCTCTTCTGCAAAGACAGCATGTACATTAGACCGCTATTCTCCAGGACTGGAATGAGAGTAAACTTTGTGATCTTGAGTCAGGGACTTAGGTTTGAGTCTCATTTTGACGATATTTTTCTGATTAGATCTTGGGTGAGCTATCTTACCCTCCTCTTTGTTGCCACAACAGTAAGCTAAAGTTAGTTACTTCTATAACTTTCAAGGTGATGTAAAGCAGAATTAATCTTTGTCAGAAAAGTCCCTGCTATGGATCTATGGCTAGCACCTGAGGAAAGGCAAAGTGATTTTATCTGCATTAACTAAAGAGATCAATTTTGGGATACCAAGACAGCAAATGCCTATGTGATATTATTATTCTTGAGTTTATGAACAACACAGAAAATGTGGAGACAAAGTGCTTCAAACACTTTCCTTAAGTGATTTCAGCCTGCTGACAAATCAGGCATTTGAGGAAAGATGACGTTACATCCAATCTAGCTATAATTTTTCATGCATTTAATCTAACTGCCAAGTACTGGTTGGTTGTTTAAGAGTTTATTACAAGTCTCCAAGCATCCAGACAGTACTTTAGCATTCTGATGCTAAAGGGTTTAGAATCTAATTTAGACTTTATTAGCTCACATAACCTGGTGAATGGGGAGTGCTTGGTAAATTTATACCATTCACAAAAGAATCTCTCTATTGGTCTGATGGTACTGAGGATAATAGAAATAGTCGACAATAGTAAAGCACCTGGGGACAACAGGGCCTAACTCATTGCAGAGATACTGCTGCTAAGTCTGCAGAGAAAATAATTTAATAATGCAAACAGTTTTCTAGAGGTTTTTTACAAAGGCCATACAAGTTAAGAGATTAAACCCTCCCTGTGTACCTGTGTGAAGGAGGCAGGTGTACACCCTACTTTTAGAAAAGAGTTAAAAAGGTTTAAATTCAAACTTCCTAAAAGTTTCTGCTGAAATTGTGCCTTTAAGTATCTCATGCACTAAAGAGGATTTCCATATTCGTATAGGATATAATAGCTGTTAAGAAGCACTGTGAAAACAATGCAGAAGAGTCAGCACATTTCTACACATATTTTCATAATGTCTGTTGCTCTGCATTCCACCAGAGGAGATCTGTGCTGTGCCATGACTGGGACTGGAGTTCTTGACTCTCTCCTATGCTGTCTTGAATGAAGCAATCTTTGTGTTGTGGCATTTTGCTTTTCTCGATCTTTTCCCAGAGCAAGAAAGGCAGAGTATTTGGTCAGAAAGTCCAAACTAACTTATGCCAAACATATTGTATCCTGTTGCTGTAGGCAACACAACTCAACAGCTTCATATTTTAGTACTTTTAAAGGTCAAAAAAAAAAATATCTTTTTACCGCCTATTCTTTCCTTATTGTTTATGTATTTTCAAATGAGTGCAACACTGTGAAGAATAATCAGCATATTGCCAAATGTGAATAGCTTGTATGTCAATGGAAACTGAGCCTGGGAGTTTGACATTCAGATTTTCCACTGACATCAGGAAAACAAGCTGAATAGACTTTATATAATTTTTCACTAAGTATTTCTTCATGAAATCTGAATTTCCCTCTTCCTGGGTTTGTTTCAAATTACTATCATTTAGCTTCACTATCATGACTACAAAAATTCTGACTTCTATAAATGCAAATTTCTGATGATTATTCACACACCACCACCCCCGCCCCAGGCCTTTTGTCTTGTCTTTTTCCCTCTTCTCTGGTTGAAAGGAAACAAATACAGGGGTTTTTTTCTTATTGAATGAAAGGAGAACAGAAAAGTGCCTATTGCCTACTAAGCTTCATCAGGGTGTTTAAATCCATTCTCCCCAGATAGATTTCAATTAGGATAATTGCCACCCACTTAAAACTCCCTTCACAGCAGCCATTGTATAAGTCTGTTCAGTGCTATCACCCAAAGGAAAAGGTTTATGTAATGGTTATGTGCCCCATAAAGAAGGGGGGGCGGGGTGTTAGAATAAACTGGCCACACAGAGAGACCTCATCTCCATTCAACAAGCAGGTCTGCGTGGATCTGTAGCATTCTGATCCAGCCTTGCCTAGTGAACACAGGATTAAACATGATTAAAGCCAGAGTTTGGGGTGAGACAATTCTTCAAGGATGAGAAATGCACTTTACTGGGCCTTGAGCAAAGACAGCTCACAGGAATAAGATCCTTTCAGGTACCCTTACAAAGCATTTGTTTCTGATAGTCCTTACTCCCACTCCGTAATTCTAGATGTATACGTACTATTTGTACTAATGTTTGAAGCCAGTGGTTGGCATAGCTCAGCTGAATTGTACAAATCCCACCCAGGAGGCAGTGGACTGCTAAAAGGACAGTGCTCTGCCCTGTCAGCGCACTAGGAGCTGGTCTGTAAAAAGTTTTCTCAGCTGAGATTTTCATGTTCTCCAGGGGGTAAAACAAGTTCCTACTGAATGATTTTGCCCCAAATGGAGGCAGGGACAAAGGGCTGGAAGAGGAAAGACCAAAATGGCTAGTTGTCCTCAGCATAATCACTTGTGACAGACCTATTTCACATTCTCTCTTTACATCACAAAGATCAAGGGCTGAATCCTCAGTGTCCCAAATCCCCACTGTGTGCTCCTGCCCTGCTTCCAAGGCTACCAGCTAATCTAGTGTAAATCTGTCCCTCTCCCAGCTTTCTGCTCTCGGCAAGCTGCTCTTCAGGCCATGGGGAGTGCACGACTGGAACTTGGGAGTGAGGACACCCACTGAGGGATCTGAAAGATTAGGAAGGAAATCGCTGCTGAAATGATGGCTTATTTCTATGGAAATGAACAGCTCTAACAAGCCAGACAAGGTGGGATCCACCACAGCACAGCAGGTAACCAAAGCACTGCGTGGGAAGAGGCTGCCTAACTGAGATAGAGCAGGGCATGAGACCTTGCTCTCAAATCCTGAGTGAATGCCCTCCCCCAGCTGGAGTGGGCACAGAGTGTCTTTTACTTCAGCTAGAAATTGCTTTCTGAGAAATCTGTCCTGAGAGAGTTTTAGTAAAACCAGTATGGATGGCCTCACACATTAAGATTTGGTTTCAATGACTGCTGCCAAAATTATGGGGGGTGGGGTGGGGGGGGTGTGTTCAGAAAATTCCCAGTCAGTTCTCATTCTAGTGATCCTGAAGGAATGCTGAAAGAAAACAGTGTGAGACTGGCAGAGATAAACCTGATACCAGCTGGAGGCTGCTAAGAAATACTGCTAAACTTGAGTGACAAGTTCTTTGCAGTGTTAATGTGGTTAAACTCTTTTTCCACTGATGCAAACTAACACTGTAAATCAGGAAAACTTTCTTTTGAATTTACATGTTGCAATGCTGTGCAAATGCATGCGACTCTGAACCTGAGGGCTTTGTTAGAGTTGTTCATGGCTTAGTAAGCAGAAAAAAGTAAGCTTCAGCCCAGAGATGAAGTAAAGTTGTTTATGGAGATCATCAGTATGACATGTGGTTGACAGTATTGGTAAATATGAGTTTGTTTTTAAAGGACAGAAGGTAAAGAATGTCCCTAAAGGGCATCAGAAAGATACTCTATAAGCAGCAACAGGGCTAGCAAGTAAAAGTACTAGCTTTTTGTCTGTTCTTTACAGACATTTTGCTGTAGCAGAACTCCCTCTTGAGAATGAAAACCCCCATAAAATACAGCTGCAGCAACACATTTGTAAAAGCAGCTATTCAGTCAAATATGACTGAAGCTTGACTTGTATTCAGCTTTTTCTTGAATACAAATGAGTACTAAATTCCAGCATACTTATAGCCATAAATTACATTTTCAATTTAGTCAGGGTTATCTCGTCTCACTTCTTTCAACTGTCAAGGTTTACAATACAATACAAATGCATTACACACAAATATGTCCTATTCTTTCTCTGTGAAAGCTGTTGCTGCCCACGGACTGGCTTCCTGACAATGAGTACCAGTCAGAATGTGGAAAACATTGCTTTCATATTCACCACTGTTTAAAACAGTGACATTATCTAAGATAACAAATCATTTCCAGTCTGAGAAATAAGAAAAATATAAATATGTACCTTTCTCAGTACAGCAGAAGCTGTTCCCTCCGATCTTTTCCTGTGCTGCTCTGACGTTGATTTTATAGAATAAGAGTCCAAGAGCCTGCAGTATTCAGTCACATTCGATCACATCACAGGAATAGCTTATCAGTTCTGTTACACAGACTCTAAAAGGAGCGGTGTCCTTTTCCCCAACTCCTCCTTTCACAGATTTCTGGACTCCTTAAAGGTGCTCAGTGCTCCTATATCCTTAGAGAAAGCTATTAATCTGTCCCCTAATGACAGTGTTCTTGTTACTTAGTTACAGCACAGTGAATGCTGACAGTCAGGTATAAGCCAAATTTGTGCTCAGTGTAAATGCACAGTGTTCAATCAAGCAACCTCAAGAATGAATTTGGCCCAAGGGATTCAGTTCTTTTTTCAGCTCAGGCGTGGCATGCTACAGCCAGTGCAGAATTTGTAGAAACAAGACCTAGGCATGTGGGTTAAATATAGAGTGCTGCTGGAGGGAGGGGAGGTACATATAGCAAATTGCTTTACAGCAGCTACAGAAGGAAACGCAATCAATACGTTATAAATAGTACATGTAAATTTCTATAGCTTCTAGTTGGAAAAAATATTCTGCTACAAACTGTTCTAAGATAAAAGAAGAGGCTTCTTCTAATAAACCTTTTTCTTATCTTGACTGTCCATATTGTTTCCTTCGAGGTGGAAGCAACCTAATGAAGCTGCCATTAAATAACCCCATAAAAGAAAATAGTAAGAAAAACTAAAAACCGAACACAACGTGGTAGTAGGTCTCTGCTATTTTCTCACTACAATATTGACTCAGACCTAGTCAGTGAATGTTTGAAGCTCTAGCCAGAAACTTTTTAAAGATTTAAAGAAAGAGTTTGTATTAAATGTGGCAGAAACAGGAATTGAAGATCTGAAAATGGGATTTGTCACATGAGGAGAGAGGTTCTTGAAAGAATTATGGACTACCTGAGAGTATGTCAAGAGAATAAAAAAATTTAAGTGGATGAATTGAATAAAGAATTGTGGGGAAAAGAGGTAGGTGAAGATGAAAGTGTTTTCAGTAACTCTAAACAAAACATAACTAAATCCTGCAATATAGTACAGTACCCAATGTCAATACAGAATAACTCTGAAGTATCCCTTCCATGTATAACAGAGCTTTAGCTCAACAAGTATTTTCTTATAATCTAGACATCAGGCAGAACAAAGAATGAAATAAGCAATACTGTGCTCCAGCTTCTTTGACAGTAATTTCCTGTCTGGTCAAAGGCGGGTTGTGAAAACATGACAGGTTGTGTCTGCATGATCCTGATGGCACCCACAGTTAAAATTAACTGAGAATTTCTTTTACTGCTGGGCTATGGAGAAAATAGCTTAAACCAGTAAAACTTATTCTATGCACTGACCTGGTTCTGTAAGCATACAGCTATTCTTTGAAGATGTCCTTGCAGTTAACTATAGCTAGTTGTGAACTGGTGGGTGGTATCAGCCTAGCTTCTGCTTAGCAGCATAAATCCATGCCAAGACTTACCAGACTGAGCAATGTCCCAGTGTTATTAAGGACTTCTAACTTTGAGCTGAATCATATTCTTCAGGCTAGAAGCATGGGAGGAGCAAACTTGCTTCTGCCTGCCCACAACTTGTATAATAAAGGCTATGCCTGCAAAGTAACCCTTTCTGTTGTCTAGATATTTTATTACACAAGTAAAAATGGTAAATGGCAATAACTGCAAACTAGATAAATCCAGAGGTTCAGTTAGTTAAACAAATCAAACCATGTGACAATGTCCATAAATTGCTTCCAAGTTAAGAGAAAGTTGAAATCTTATAATACATTATTATGGGATAATTTTTTCTCCACGAGAAGTTTCTTTGGTATGCTGTTAGACATTGGCTTATGCCTTTCTTCAATTTACCTTTTTGCCCAAGACAGGTTCTATATAGGTCTGGTTATTTTTTGTAAGTTTTTACTAACATAATAACAATGCTACTAACTCCAGAGTGCATAAATTTATTCACATGACGTATGCTTGTCTAGATAGTAACAATGTACCCTGATATTAATATATCCAGGTTACAGAACTGTGGCGAGCTATAAATGCATTGATATAATACAACTTTTATGTAGCGACAAGATCTTAAAAGATTGATTTGGTATTGCAGAATATCAGGATACTGCATTCCCAGGGCACATCTATGGGAAGAAGTAGACCCAGGATGTCTTAGCTTGGGAGCAGTATCACATGAATAGCAACAGGTCAGAATAACCGGCTAGTTCAGGCTGACTCATTCTGACAGTTGACAGAGTTAAGCTCAGATCTGTCTGCACAAACTTGAGTAGACTTGCTCAGGTACAGAGTTCCCAGTCTCAGATGGAGGCTATACAGCTGCAATCACATGATGCAACATGGCAGTGCTATCCCCACTTGTTGTGCACAGCACAGAGCTAAAGCTTTTCCAGTAAATCCATGCTTGGCATAACAACAAATGACATTCCTTTCTTCTAATAATCCTGGCCAAAGAAAGGTTTTTAAAAGCCAAACAAAGGGAGACAGGAGAGTTAGCACGTTATCTTAAACCCCACAGATCACGTGAAACACTGAATGGAAGAAAATTCTTTTAAGCTTGCATTTTCAGAATAGCAGGAGGGATTTTCTTCTATGTGAATTTGCTGTTTTCAACAGTCAAATTAGTTTCTCTTGCTGAGAAACACACAAAAGAGGAATTTTGAGAAAGGAAGCACCACTCGTATGAATCAGGAAACTGCCTGGAGATATCTAAAATAGAAATCAGCTAAAAGAAAAGATGTCCAGCAAAGTTGTACTCTAAAATTTAGCAGATAATAGAAGCAGTTAGACTATTTTGTGTTTACTATGCATCTTAAAAGGTTATCATGCAGACTGAAAAAAACATCCTGCTTTCAAAGACTTTACAACTCCTCATGAAAACTTAGAAGCTCAGTTAAGTCTACTGTATTTCTCTTTTCTCCCCTCACTTTTTTTGGTAATATATGTTGAAGCATTTGAAGTCAAGAACCTGTGTTACTTGAAGCTTCATCTGTTTGTGTTGGTTTTTTTACCTTACTTGCAATCAATTAATTGTTTAGGACAAACTATGAACAGAGGATTCTACGTTAAGAAAGGGAAGAATAAAATGGCATAGATTCAATTCTGAACAATGAGTCCTACTCAGACATATTTCTGAAAATTAAAAAAAAAAAAAAAAAGCAAACAAAGGGAGAAATAGCAACAAAGCTGAAAATGTTAAACCTTTTGTTTGTTTGTTTTGTTTATGAACCTATGCACAAATGTTTCCAGCAGAGGGAACACTGTTAGCTCAAGGATGTATTCTTTGTAACAAGACGTCATTTTGGGATACTTAGTAAATATTAGAATGGTTGGGTTTCTTTTAGAATTACATTTTTAAATGGCATTTAAATTACGACCTGATTTAGAGTAATTCTGTGATGTGTGTACTTTTCTTAGCTTTCTCAATGTAGTAGTTTTAGATAATTTTTTTTATGTAGGGTCTGAAAATGTATTAGTTAATGGGATTTATTTGTCCCATGTGAACAAAATGTTGTAAACATTGTAGACTTCACATGGAAATCTGATCACTTGATCTCTTAAACCAAAATTAGTCACTTTCTTCCCTTACCAGTTTGACTTTTAACTCTCCTACAGTTCGATTTGTCAATGATCTTAAAAGCAGATCTCGAAAATGCAGAAAAATACAGCAGAGTTGGATAGTAAGCAAACAGCCATAGATCCCTTCATGCCGATATAAAGCAATACCCAACAAAAAGTAATACTGGAAAATTCTTGCTAGGCAAGTCAGTTAAGAAGCCTCAAGTGAAAGTGGTAAAAATACTTCTTTTGTTTACCCAGCATCTGTGTCTTCAAACAAGGGTCCTCACTTGTCAGCCTAGCCCCCACGTTAGAATACTATCCATATATTTAGCAATTTGAATCTTGAGAATGTTTTACCTTGCTTTGAAATAAGCATAAGGACTGGTAATCACCCTTCCCCTGCTACCATTTATTCTGTCTTTTTTGTAGTTGTGCAATATGGTTCTCTGAATTGCCAGGGACTATGTCACTATTTCTACTTTTGTATTCACCATTTGACATGCCTTTCTTCCACATGCTCTTTCCTCCTCTCCTCATTCCCCCTTAATGCTAAGGACACATGCTACACATTAGCAGAGGAACAACAAGAAAAACAAACAAACAAACAAAAAAACAGTGCAATCAGTCACAAGAGAGACAGAAAGAAATCAAAAAGTTCTACCTCATGCAGAGACCTGTTAGTTCAACCAGTGATCCAGTACAGTTCACTGACACTCCTGTCAATTGCTAATTAGGTCATGCCACAAAATGCAACCTCTGATATAATCCACTTCCCACCCCACCAACTAAAAAAGCAACAATGGGATGACTTCCAAAGATGGTATCTATCCGACACGTCTCTTCTTTCCCCCACTCTGCCAGGTCACTAATCTGAGAACGTAAGACAAAGCAAAGCATGACAGAAAAACAGGAAAGACAAGAAGATGTGTTTGAAAAGTCAAAATTTCTAAAACATTAGTTAGAAAAGGTATTTGGTCCTATTTGTCTTCATGTGGAAGACTTTAAGTAAGCCATTGATAAATGTAACAAAAGGTATTTCATATGAAGGGGGAAAAGTACAGAATTCCCAGCTGTCTTTACAATAAATTCAAAAGGAGAAACTCTGACCATTAACAGAACCAATTCATGCCTTAAAAATCCCCTCTTTTTGTTGAATGGATTTATATATATTTCTGACACATACTACAGTGGTGTTTCCTTTGCCCTTTTAATACCACACTGTTCGAAGTACATTGAATAAACAACTCTCTCTGGAAATAAGCCAAACCATATATAATGTATTAACCTATGACTAGCTACAACTGACAAAATTCTGTGGAAATATGATGTTAAGTCTGATAGCTATCTTTTAAGAAGTATTTTTTTAATCCCAAGTTTTGCAAAAATATGCTTTCACATATGCTTCATGTAAACGATTCCTGATACTAGAATGTATTTGCCACTAAAGAACTTAATGCTTACTTTCTTAAAAGAAATTAAGACAGAATCTGTCTCTGGTCCCTGAGAAAGGTTTTTGAAGCGTAATGCAAATACACCTGCTCAGTGCTGACAGCAGCAAATATCAGTGGTATTCTTCTTATTGATATTGTCACTATAGGCAAAACGTACTCCTCATTTGCTGATATTTGCCTCTATCAGTCTCAATGATCAAGCCTGTGAGACTGGGCAAGAATAGAGTGGAGTTACACAGACTTTGTACTTTCTTCTGAAAGTGGTGGTGCTGATGGGAAAGCCTTAGCCTGTGGAAATGCACAGTGCTTTATCATTAGCTGTGAGATACAGCCAGAGGGCTGGTGACACCCCAGTTTCACAGGGTCTGCACAGCGGCAGCTATGGGTAGTTCTGGTTCCCAGACGACTTAAGAAGGATGTCAAGGGAAAGCAACTGACTCGCTTTCAAGCTAGAAAAGAGAGGGTGTGTGCTGATGTATTTAGGAACGCACAAACACCTTAAAGAAGCTACAGTCTCACCACTGCTGCATAGGCTGTGGTTCACATAGACTCTGAGCTCTAAAATAATGAAAGCAATCAGTAACACTAGTGTATGATGTGCTGTTACAATGGGCACTTGCCCAAGATGCTATCCTTAAAAGAGTTTAGAAGCATTACTCCAAATTTATCATCAATTCTTTCCTAAATTGCCACTGTAGGTGTTGTTTAAAGGCAAAGTTTTCTATCAACAGCTTTGCTACATCTAAGGCCTTTCCTTATTAGCAAGATACTATAATGCTGCAGGAACATTTCTTCACATAAACTTGTTTTGTGTTTGGGGAGATTTAATTCTACCCTTGATCCTACGTGTCTGAAGTAAATGCTGTGTGAAGAGCATATGCTCAACACTGCCTGATTCAATTCAGGATAGCAGCTAAAATGAACAGCTAAAACAACTTTGTCTGCATGTACCTGAAAAGCATAAAAGATTAGCATCAACATGCTTGAGGTTTCTTTAATTGAAAGGCCTCTCAGTACACTCTAGTCATGTCTTTCTAGTGCTACTGCAGTGGGTAAGAGCATTTCTAGTGATTTATTGATCAGTGCTGCAGGAGGCAGAGAGGAGGTTTGCCTTTTTTTTTTTTTTACAGCAGTAATATTGGACAAGTCATCAACCCTTTTACTAAAGTGATAGTAATTCCTGTTTCATGTATTTTCAAAGATTAATGGAGTGAAAAAAATTACTCAGACCTACACCTGAAGTGATGTTAGTTTTACAAAAATTTCGAGTATTTTAATTTCCTGCCATTTCTCCTCAACTGGGGATCAGATGATTGATGGCTTCTGAAACAAAATGGTTGGATGCTGCCCCCTTGTGAGCCAGACCCTTGCTCCAGAGACAGCTGAACCATGGCTGCTTAAAACTAGTTTTCTCTCACCAGCTCCCTCTCCCTAACAAAAAGCAGCTGATTCTTTGTCCCAAACTCTGATTTGGCTATGGTGGTATTTATCACATACAACTCACTACATAGAGCAGCAGGCAGGGTCACTACGGTGCTTCAGTAAAGGTCAACAGTCAGCACTTCTGAATGAGAAAGACTTTGTTACCTGTGGTACTGTTTTGATCAATGCCAACTTTGAGGCCTTTTACCTTAAGCTGCCAGAAGACATTACAAGCATCAATAACTCTCACAACTCCCATCTGAAGTAGGTCAGCAGCATCACCCTTGTTTAATCAAGAGCTGGCATGTGGCACAAGGACAGGAAACACTGCCGAATGCTGTGAAGCATTGGAGATTCTCTGACAGGTCGTCCTGCGCAGGTATCTGTACCACCACCGTTACACTGTGTGTTAAAGCTGTTTGTGCTGGTCTAGCTCACCGACCTGTGCAGCACAGGCCTGGCCCCACCATTTTGGCTGAGGAAGTCCTCTTCTCTCAGACCTGAGTCCCTAGCACCTGCTCTCAGCGCTCAATAGATCTTAGCCACAGGAATCTGAAACAACATCACATGTTGCCTGTAATACCTTGTGGAAGGGAGAGGCTTTATTCAAACCACCTTCTCAGATGTTTTTAACTTCCAATCTGTGCGCTGTACCTGAGGAACGGGCTGTGACAGCCCACCTCTCACCGTATCTGTTGCAAACGGATATGCGGTTCCAAAGGGGAAAAACCAGGGCTCTGCATATCGGTGAAGGTTCTGGGCAGTTGTCCTGTTCCTTTTCATTCCCAAAACACCTTCCCTGAACCCCTTTTGCAGCAGCATCTCGGGGGGGAAGCCAGTCAAGCAAAGTGGAGGGTTTTTTTCCTTTCCAATCTGTCTGATTTTAACCCAAATGCGCTTCTCTAACGGCAGAGTCTGTCCTTGCCTTCTAAACAGGCTTTGCAGCGGCTCCAGAAGACGGAGCTTCGGGCGCAGGGCGAGCGCTTTCTCCGGGAGGGAAACAGCCCCCTCTCCTCAGGTCTGCGCGCAGGGCAGCCCTCGTGCTCGCACCCGCGCGGCAATCCTCACGCTCGCCTCGCCCCACCCCGCCGCCCTCACGGGGTTCCACCGCCCTCACCGACCCGGCGACGCCGCCCTCCTCTCTGGCGCTGCTAGGCCACCTCTCAGGGGTCCTCGCTCGGGGCGGAGGCCCTTTGCCGTACAGCATGGCGGCGCTGTGGCGGAGGCGGGAGCGTTTCCTGGGAGCGTTGCGGCTGTGCCGTACGGTACGAGCCCTCTCAGGTATGGGGTGCCGCTGGGCTCGGGCCTGGCAGAGGCCGCGCCTCCGCCTCCATTCGCGGGAAGCCCTCTTCTCCTGACGCCGAGAGCGCCTGGGGAGGGTCCCCCGAGTCCTTCCCACCACCCGCACGGCGGGGAGAGGCCCGCGGGCGCCTTACCTGAGTGACCCCTGTGCGGACCGGAGACCGCCGTCCCTCCTCCCCGGAGGCGCCGCTGTCCTCCCTCAGCGGCCAAGGTGTGGAGGGTGGCGCGCTGTCTCCATCCGTAACGGGTTTTGGAGCCACCCCCGACCCGGTGCCTCTCTCGGAGCCCGTCACTCGGCCCCTAACTTGCTGAAGAAGTCCCTGGGCCGCAAGTGGCTGCGCAGTGGGCAGGGCCTTTTGCCTCCCGCTGTGGGGCTTTCTGGAGAAGTACCGAGGAGAGGCAGCTAAACCTTTTCTCTAGGCTTAACTCCAGCGACCGGAGGTATCAGCCTTTCCAGCCAGCCTGCCTGCTCTGAAATGCCGAGTAAAGTCCCCCACCCCCATGGTGGCACAGCATGTGTGGGGATGCTGCAGGCCTTGGCTGTCCTCCCTGAGCTGCTGGCAGCCCTCTGAAAGCCGGAGTTGCCCTGATGCCCTCGCTAAGAAACAAGTTATTGCTCACCTGTGGGCTTCTGCCGCTTCAAAAGTGCTCTGGGAGACTGTGCTGATCTGTGCAGATGCTGAGGTGGCAGAAGGGGCCAGCTTCCCTCTGACCGCCCCACCACACCCCTGCAAGGCCTACATTGCAGCTGAAGCTTTGCAAGTCCGATAAAGTGACCTGGCCGAAAAATCTGCATGTAGAACGTGCTGCTGTAATGCAGAAACAGAAGACCTATACTGGATCCCAGTTGCAACTGTCTAATCATGCAGAAAGAGTTTCTTGGGACATTGTATTAAAAGCTAATCTGTTTCCTCACCTTTGGATCCCTTTATTTTCTATATTTCATTCACAAAACTACAGTAGACAGTTTAGAAATGTTTGGAGAATGCTTTGGAACACTGATAAAACCAAAGTGCTCTAGTAAAGTAAACCCAAATCAGCAAAAATCAATTGTAAAAATTAGTGTATTTTTTAATATTTACTTTCTTACATACCTCTTCAATCTTCCTTGCCTGTTTCCTTTACTTCTTTTTTCATGTCCTCTTCACAGGGAAGAATGAGTATGATCTTCTGGTAATTGGTGGAGGGTCTGGAGGCCTTGCTTGCGCAAAAGAAGGTTTGTATGTATAAATAAGTAACAAAAGTTTTGTTTTAGCTTAAGTGGTGTTCATGGAAGCTAATAGAAGTGTTACTGATAATGCTAAAGCTTTTTAAGAAACATAGTATACTTCAGTCCCTGAACATTAATCATTAACTCAGCTCCATACTGTTAATTTGCAAATTAATTCACAGCCTCCTGTGGGGTGATCTTGTTTGGCTTACCTATTAACCTTTTTAAAAAAATATTTATTCTTTTGTCATGGGAAAATCTAATAAACTTTTATTTCACTATTACTGTAAAATACTGTGAGTGCCTCCATAGATACTGTACTTTTTTAAAATAACACTGTTTCTTATTTATGTGATAAAACAACAGTCCCTTCAGACTGTTTCCAAGAACTGTTTTAACTGCTGTAGAGAACCTTGCCCCTTTGTAGCTCAATGTGTTCAACAACTCATGAGGTTCTTAAACATCTCATTTGGAGTCAAATTGCATTTTTAGGGTTAGTGGAAGCTTGAGGCTCTGGTCTGGGTTATTATTTGCCTTCTGGAGAATCTGCTGACCACATAGGCAGCCTGGGTCTGTAGTCTGGCATCTTGGGTTAGACAGTATAAACCACCAGCCATCAACTCCTGTACTGTGCCTGTGCTACTAAAAATGTTTAGGTTTGTGTGTTTCTCCCCCCTCTAAATACCTTGTCTTGCTTTTTCTTTAAAGCTGCTCAGTTTGGAAGGAAAGTGGCAGTTTTGGATTATGTGGAACCTTCTCCACAAGGTATGGAAGAGAAATACTAGGATAATATTTGGACATGTGTATAAAATGGTTTTCTAGGTGAGCAGATTGTTCCAGGCAGCAAAGTGGCCAAAGCCATGCTGCCTGCTTTGCTTGTAGTAAAAGTCCTTAAGCCCAGCTTGCTGTACTGCTTGTTCCCTCCAGTGATGTCCCAGCTCTGCCTGCTTCCCCTGCACATTAAGGTTGTTAGCAGTGTTTGATGCTACCATTTGTAGTAGACTTTGGACTTAAATATGTGAGAATATTGTCTCGGTTAAAATGTCATTTACAATTTCTAAAAATTATTAATTGCATCATGTTGAGGCTCTTAATGTTCAACATGTAAAACAAGATCTGCAAATGCAAATAAGCAAATGTGAATGTGTAGTACCTGGTTCTTCAGAGCTCTGAGAAACATCTTGAGATGGTTTGAATTTTAGAAGAAAAATACATAGAGATTATTTTTATTAAAACAAATTAACATTAGCAAAATTAGAAGCTGTTTGTTTCAGAACTTTTTAACTAATTGCATGAACAACCTAATTCTCGAAGTAATCCAATTGCATTAAGTTACACTAACCTGATGCATTTACTTTTTTTCCTTTCTTTCCCTTTTTTTTTTCTTTTTTTTTTCCCAAGGAACCAAATGGGGACTTGGTGGAACTTGTGTGAATGTTGGTTGCATTCCTAAAAAGCTTATGCATCAAGCAGCCCTTTTAGGAAGTGCCATTAAAGATGCCCAACACTATGGCTGGAATATAGCCCAACCTGTTCATCATACCTGGTAAAGATTACTGCCTGTGTCCACTCCTATGTGCTGCAAATGCCTAACAACTTTTCCCAGTTGTTGTTTTTTTAAGGACAGTTAGGGAAGTAAATTTTGCGTGAAGTTTTTTTAGACTGCTCCTTGCTTAAAACACAAAACTGTATTTATTGGTTTATTAGGGTGGATATTATGCTGATTTGGATTGATAATTTACTTTTATAACAAAAAGTACTGTAGACCATTCCTAATTTCTAGCAATTGCCTGTATCTTTGAGTTGCATAATCTGGATTTGTAATGGGATGGCTTCATGTTCTATTTCTTGTTTTGTGATAGGTCTGTGATGGCACAAGCTGTTCAGAATCATGTGAAATCCTTGAACTGGGGACACAGAGTGCAACTACAAGACAAGTAAATAAGACTTTGAAGTTCAGCTTTATTCCCATAGTCAAGGAGCTGCTCTTCTGCTTGTAAAATTGGTGACTTGCCTTTGGAGTTTCTCATTAGAGCTAGTATTTTGAGTTTGTAAGTCCTTTCTGCTCAGGACTGTAAGTGCCCTTGCCAATGTGATCTCCCTCTCTTTCCTTTTCTTTTCTGGGAAATAGTGGATGAAAGTGACCATATCTGAAAACTTCCTAACAGCGTAGTGATCAGGGAATGCTTTCTCTAGTCTGGAGAGGTTTTGCATTAATGTGAAGCAGTCAGAGTTTCTCAAGATAATTTCAAGCTGTCCATCAAAATTTATATGCCATACAAGCCCACAGATAACACTGTACTACAGCAGCTGAATTTTTTGCTTTCAGTGCAGAAATGGTTCCAAGAATTTTGGCATGCAGTTCCTTTTATAGAGAAATTATATTAATAGATAATTTGACAGGTACTAGTCTTGTGACTCCTGTTGAGTCACTTTTGGTTGCTCTCAAATGAGCATTGTATTAGTAATGTTATAGGTAGCAATAGTAATGCTATGGCTAGTGGAAAATTTATTATTTGAAGAGGTCAATAATCTGATCCCAAAGCATGTTACAAGGTTAGGTACTCTGCTGTACAGAGGAGTTAACTGTGACACAAGAATTAAGTGACTTAAATTATGTGACAGAGCTGCACACAATCCTACAAAATGAGATGCTTTCTTCCCTTTACTTTTCTATGCCTGTTTGCTATCCTTTTTAGCACTTAGGTACGGAAAATGTAGCTGATTGTACTTCATTCCTATTTTTCATTAAGTGTGCATTTATGTTGCTGTTTTCTTCTAAACAGAAAAGTGAAATATTTCAACATGAAAGGGAGTTTTTCTGATCCACATACAATCCGTGGTTTAACAACAGCAGGTAAAGAGGTGAGCTGCTGTGCTGTTTTCTGCACTATCATTCACTTCAAGCATTTCAGGTCTTCATGTTTTGGTTCTCTGGTCCAGTGGGAGCTATATTGTGCTTTTGCAAATTGCTTTAGTTATTCAATGTTGTTTTGGTGAGAGAGATTTGCATTTTTCACCTACAGAAGATGTTTATGTACTTGACTTTTTCCTTCTGAGTCCCTAGCCTCTAACCTGTCAGATGCCATTACTTTTTCTTTGCAGATGGAAATGCTGAGACAAAAGTTTTTTGGTTTTTTTTTGGTCAGAGTCATACTGCTTTGATAGATGCTTACAGAGGTGTAAAGATGACCAACATCTCCTTATTGCATTAGATCAGTCAGATGTTTTCCTCCTTCAGATGAATTGTAAGGGTGATTAGGTTTCTAATACAAAATTGTGTGGGAGAGGCAATTATACTGAATTCACAGCTTCAAGCAACTGGGTCACATAACAGAATGGAGGCTATTTCTGCATTTTAACAAGAGGCTAAACATGCATTTTTAACACTTTTTTGAGGGTAATTATATAAATGTTACTAGTTAATATCAGCTTGAGAGAACAAATGTTTTTGGGGGTAGATGCCTAACATTTTCTAAAACCATACCACTTTAGAAGTACCTTAAGTCCAGGCCTTGGAGACAGAATTCACTTGCTGTGATGTCTGTGTGTTTTGTCCTAAGCAAATATTGATTTTAAAAAGCTGCCATTTGCGCGCAAATGTTGCTTCCAAGTCATCAGAATCTTGTCCAGGGTAGGTATAGCTTAATATTAAAACAAAAACTTATCGAGAATGTGTAGGAGAAACTTCTGCATACATTAATTTCATCTCCATCCTTTTTTTAAGGCATTACTGATTATTATGTCATATAAATAGCAGACGGTAGTGCTAGCTTTCTCATTTATTGCTCATTTGTACATAAATAAAATCTAAAGACAGGTAAAAGGTTTTCAAATGCTTGATTTTGATTTTTGTATTTTTGTTTGTAGACTATTGTTACTGCAGAAAATATTGTCATTGCTACCGGAGGAAGACCAAAATATCCTACACATGTAAGTTATGCTTGCCTTCTAACAACTCCAATGACTTTACTGGTTTTGTTGCAGATAATAATGAATGTTTGGAGGATAAAGAATGTAAATATAAAGTAACACACAAGAGATTTTTGTACTTGTGTCATGTGAAAAAATTATCTGTTATATAAAGCACAGGCTTTTCAGAAAAACATTTCCATAGAAATTAATTTGCATCGATTTAGTATGTTGATGTTGCTTAGAGCTGTAGGATAATTCGATTTGGAAGAGATCTCTAGAGGTCATCTAGTTCAACCTCCTGCTCAAGGCGGCTGGGACCAGTTATTAAGTCAGCTGTTAGGTCAGATTGTGTTCCTCAGGGCTTTTTGCAAGCAGGTTTTGAAAATCTCCAAAGACAAAGACTGGATAATATATCTGGGCAGCCTCAGGTATATTTCCTTCAGTCTACTGGCTATACTTCAGCTAATACAAGTTGCTATTAGCTTTTTTTGGCTGCCAGGACTTGTATTGTAGATTCGAGACCTTACCTGTGTGATCATAGATTGCAGGTGCACTGGAGTATGGAATCACAAGTGATGATCTATTCTGGTTAAAAGAATCTCCTGGAAAAACGTAAGTTACCTTACCATGGCTTTAATAGATGCTGGCTTTTGTAGTTTTCCTTTATGGCAAGGTAAAAAAAGTTCAAAATTGCCTTCTATACACCAGTTTTTCTGTACTTCAGTTTTCCTTCTGAGAATTGGTCTTGCTGTGTGTCAACATCACACTACCAGCCTTCATTAGTGACTAGTAGATCCCTCCCTTTTATGAAATTCCCTTCTAAAATCAGACTAAATAATAATTTTAACCATCTTAGGTTAAGGTGGCTTGTTTCCTGTAGGAATTATACATGGAAGTCACAAGAGGGCAGCATAAACTTAAATGAAGGCTGTACTGTCCTTTGCTATGGGTGTACGTGAACTTGCTCTACAATTGGGAAAGAAACTCCAACATGTTTTTATGTTCTCTTTTGTGGTGGCGGTTCTGATAACAAAAGAAAATATGATGAGATAATTGGGTTACTTTTGCCTTCTCTTATGCTTTGGGAGCTGTTGTTTAACTGAAATACTAAAAAATTGTTTTTAATGGAAATACTAAAATGACATAGTCTTTGGCTTTTTACAGCACATAGCACAGTAAGATTCTGAGTCACCATTGCACTACAGAGTAATTTCCTGATGCAAATAATTGTGATAGGAAATGCATGTTTGCTAGCATGGAAGTCAGCTAATACTATTTTTTCTTTATTGAGCAATTCTAGGAAAAGCAAAGTTTCTATAAGAAAAAGAGACTTGAAACCATAATACTGGTGTTTTGAAAGAAAACAGAGCTGCCATTGATGGCTGTGACTTTCTAATATAAAAAATGCACTGTGTTAAGCTAAACATCAATAGATAAGAAGGCTCCTTGGTACAGTTTGAAAAGTAAAGTAAATTTGCTGTTTGTAGTATATCAGTCACCTCTTCAATTTTGAGAGCATGATTTATGCGAGGAAATTGGTTTTAAAAAAAAAAAAAAAAAAGGCAAAACACTAAAACCCCCCACAAAAACTAAGCATAAGATTTATCCCTGTAAGATGTTTCTGTGAAAATGTGGCTTTTGTCCAGTTGCTGCTAATGCAAGTTGTAACAGTGTAATGTGGGAGTCTAGTGTTTATATGTTGCATTCCTGAGATTTAGTCAAAATAAGCCTGCAGGGGCTACAGTAGCATTTCTGTGCTTTATCAGGCTGTGTCCTAGCAAATGAAGGAGAGAGTTGTTAAAGGTTTGTTTCTGTCGGATTTGTTTCTATTATAAATATTCCCAAGGTTCAGTTTAACACCTTTTGGTTTTGGTCTGAGCTGTGTTGTACTTATTCTTTCTTTTCTCCCTCTCCAAATGTACATATCTCAGCTACAAATTACCTGGGAGTTATAGAACTGTCAGTCCTGCAGTTGTTCATGTTAAAAAACAGAAAGTGCAAACCGTTAACCAACTTAGAAGTCCTTTAGATATACAAACATTATGAAGAAATCCTCACTACTGAGATGAAGAGTTTTGGCAGAATGGATTAGAAAAGATACCATTAAATATGT
Source organism: Aramus guarauna (assembly GCA_013400195.1). Taxonomy (NCBI): domain Eukaryota; kingdom Metazoa; phylum Chordata; class Aves; order Gruiformes; family Aramidae; genus Aramus; species Aramus guarauna. The sequence goes on along the minus strand of VXBL01009141.1, from coordinate 119,226 downwards.
TCAGAATGAGTGAGAGATTAAGCAGGTGTGAAGGAGGTTAGATTCTGCTTTCTTAACTTTTCTATTAGACACTGACAATGCCCAGGAATCATCTATTTTGTAGAAGAAATTGTGAATAATGTGCTGCTGATACTATGAATGAGTGCCAGCTGGCATCTATTTTTCATCTAATGAAAAAGAGCAAACATACGCCCAAATTACAGATATTCTATTTCCTGAGAATCCCCAGCAAATATTTCTTTATGGGCAGCATGTGGCTTTTTGCAGCACTTTCCGGGAGCTACATGCTAAAAAGGGGGGTGATCATCCATTCACAGATGAATTGGATTCCCTAATGCTGGAAAAATTTGTATCCCACTATGTTAAATTGTTTGCTAAACATAAAACCCAGACTAGCAGATTTTAATCTCTTTAGCTCAACCTGCTCTCTGTACACCTTTGGAACTTGTGTGTTTTTCTTATAACGTAGATAGATGTTATCTAGGGTCTTTTGTGAGAAAACATGTGTTGTACTGACTCTGCAATCCCTGGGGCTTATGGAGCAGCAGCCCCCATGTCTGCACTTTTCAGAAGTTTAAAAGCATCTCTCTTAGAACTAGGAGATGGTGCAGATTGGTTTAGGGTAAGGTAGAGGCCACAAGCCAGTATTTTACCTACTATTTTTGCTTTGCTGTCTTAGCATAGGATAGACTGTGTATGAAGAGCTTTCCAAGTGTTGGACTTGTTTCTCTCTTGCAGTATTGTGGAAGAATAACTTTCCTAGGGATATGTGGCTAGTCAGTGGCAGGGCCAAAAAGACAAGCCAAATTTGCTGTTTGCAGAGCTCCATCATGCCTCTAATACTTGTTTTTAGTTGCCATACATGTTCACATATAAAATATTTTCATTTTCAAAGCTTCTTGATGTCCTATGAAACACATTTCTGTCTTTGTAAGAGTGTATGCCAGTAGCTTTCCTGGTAACAGGTTGGAGGGAGGATCATTGCTTTGTAAATTTTAGTTAGAACTGATGAACGATACCTCCTTATAAAGAGTTTGCAATGCATGCACCACTTTGTGTTAGCCTTCAGTTTGTGTGTGTTTTTCCATGGATTTAAGGGTTTATGTTTATTTAGTGAAGGACCATACTAGTGTATGCTACTTCCGCCAGGAATCAAGCAAAATGTAGAATACAAAACAGTATGGGATGTGTAGGCTGCAGGTTTCAAATGTGTTTCTTCCTGTGATCTGACTACTTTGAATTTTCACCTACTCAGAGCATGTTTTGTCAAAATAGTTTTGTTTTGTTGCTTAGAGTTTTTTAATTAATGGAGGCACAGCTGCTGAGGGAAAAGGTCTTTACTTAATGGATTATTTCCATGCAACTGTGCTCTCTGCTGGCAGTGTCATTTGTGTTGCTAAAACTTATCTTCCTCAAAACAGTCAAACAAGTTTGGATATGGGTAAAGGAATATAATAAGGTTCTGTGACTTATGCTTATATTGTTTATGATTCCTTGCTTATCTTCCTAGCTTTAAATAACCTGTTTCAACTCTGTGATTATGTGAGTTTGTATTTTGAGTTTTTAAAGTAAATTTCTAAATTCAGGTAAATTTCTAGCTTTCCAAAATGCAGTTAGCAAACTACTTCTTTCATACACAAAAATTCAAAGTTATTTTTTTAACTTTTGGATATGGCAATATAAGAGACACTTGCTTTTAAAAAAATTACCAAAATAAACAGAAAAAATGTGTCGAATGTTCAGGTGGGTTCCAAGTGTTGGTTTTTTTTGTTTTGCTTTTTTTTGATGAAAAGTTCTTTATAAAGCATGTATTTCCATATATTAAAATCATAGTCAGAAAGAGCCTAACATTCTACATTGTTCTTACAGTAACTAGAAATTCTGATCCCTAATGATGCTTTTCTTCCTAATTCAAAAACTTTTAAAAAGACTTTGCTGTAGTGGAAATACTATGTGGAGTGAGTCTCCAAACGGTGAGGTTTTAACAGGTCTGTATAACACTTGAACAGCAAAGGAATGTGAATGCAGCCTGTCCAGCAGCTGAATCTCAGTGACTGGCCAGTTGGATCCACTTTTACCTCTGGAACAGCGACTGAGCTTTCTGCCTTTTGTGTGTACCCAGTAGATGTAGCAAACTGAGGATATGGTCAGAAGGGAGAGCATTGCTGCAGTGTATAGGGTATCAGGGGACAGGCATGGAAACTGCTGTGCCAGAGAGCTGATACACCTCATAAATTGAAAGTGTTGGTGGACAATATTAGTGATATTCTTGGTTGAAAGGGTGTGAAATATGGGAAGAGATGGGAGCTACAGTTTTACTGAAGATCTAAAATGGATGTATTTGGTGAATACTAATCTAGGTAAATCTGTTAAACAGATTTTCTATAACTGCATACACAAACTTTTGAAGACAGGAAGGACAAATATTTGGCATTTGGAAAAATAAGATAATTAAAAAGCAGATGGTTATAAATCAAAGTGAAATTTAGCAATTAATAAATTCTTACATTGAGAACTGTAATCTACTTGATAGGAAGATAACGAATTTCAAATGTGCGTAACTTCTGATTGTGTTACGTTTTCTTAAAAATAATTGAAAATATATATTTAGTAATTAAGATACCTCTAGAAATTTTGAGATATACTTGACTTCTGACAAGACTGCTGCATGTCTGTATGTTTATATGTTGCCTACTGTCTCAGAGGCAGTGCTGAGATGCCCTGTAAAGATGAGGCATCAGTAGCCATAGGCACTGGGGGAAAAAACCTGTCAGTCTCCACTCTAGACGTTTCCAACGGAGGTATGTCATAGAACACAATTAAAATATTTGTGATGCCTCTTAACCTTGCTAGTTTCTCTGAGTTTTTCATGCCTTTCTTCACTTTGTCTTTCAAAGTATGTGTTTAAATGTCTATTTACAATACAAAAACAATTTCGTATGTCTTATAAGCCTGTTCTTTTTTACTCTGTTAATAAAGTAAGCCCACATGTTACAGTGTTGTCTTTGTTGGAGTTGACAAGCCAAGCTCTTTCTTCCCATCTAACAACATCAGATCTACTCCTCAAACCTGTAATTTTGTAACTTTACATACTTCAGAAAATAATTTTTTGGTTGTGCAGAAATATGCACAAGCTCATTCCACTGCTTTATTATTTTTTTTCTTTTTATGTAACAGGTTGGTTGTTGGAGCCAGCTGTATCCTTTGAAAAAGCTGTGATGATATATGATTATAAGCAGAACAGCTGTCTTTCCTATGAAAACTCAGTTTTCAGAATTCCTTTGCTCATGCCCTGTAGTTGAGTTGGTAATAGAATAGTAATAGTTTTCTATGCAGTACCATCATGGGAATTAAGGTCAGCTGAGGATAAATTCTCAGAATCTTAAAAACTATGAGGAAAATATTCCAAGGCTTTGGAGTTTTATTCTATGCAACAAAAGCAAGCTAAAGATGTTCTCTATGTGAGGAGAACTTGATATCTCATCTCTAGGTAAAAAGCCCGCTTAGTATACTACCCTTTTATACTGCATTTATATAAAATTATTGTTTAAGTTTCCTTAACTGATCTTCACCAGATGTTTCACTTGAGTGTGCTGGTTTTCTAACGGGCATTGGATTGGACACTACAGTCATGATGAGAAGTATCCCACTTCGTGGGTTTGATCAGGTGAGTACAGAATATCTTGCATCTCCTTATATATCAAATATATTAAAAAGTATATTTGATTATTTTTGTCTCCTAAAGAAAAAAGCGGCGTTTGCTTCTCCAAACATTTCCTAGTACATGCTTTCTGAAGAGAAACTAAATAAATATCAGCTCTTGTTTTCCTATCATATTTCTTGATACTGTACTCAGAAAAGTAAATCTTTTTTTTTTCTCCTGCTTGAAAGCAAGATTGAAAATGTTGGGAAGCAGGGGAAGGATTTATGCCACTGCTAAACCCATTAGACAATCTCTTCAAAATAATCCTGAATATCTAGGAGTTACAGATAATGATTTTTAAAACAAATTATTGAAGTAGTTCAATGTGGAGTTCATTATGATGAATATAAATAAGTCACTAAGCTGAAAGTTTGTAATGACATAGGAACTGGAAATCTTGACCTTACCACTTTCAAAACAGTGGCAGTTATAACTAGGTAAGAAAATATACAGTGATTTCAGTGGAGCTGTCAACCCTAAGCTGGAGAAAACTAAAAGCATAAACTTTCAGGCAGGGAAATCTTAAGAGGAAAAAATTGTATTTCAAAATTGAGCAAGATTTTTGAGCAGTTTTATTTAGAAGTATAAGTGATCATGATTGTGCTGACAAAACAGAAAATTATTTTGGCCAGAAACCCGTTTCTATATAAAGAGAATAAAAGCAATTAGAAATAATAACAAGGAAAGGCAACAACAACAAAAAATGTTTTGTGTAGGATTTGTGTAAAAAGTATAACTGCTTAAAGAAGCAATAGAAGGTAGGCTTAGGTTAAAGACAGGTTTAGGTTAAAGACAAGTTACTGGATCCAGGTGGATGTGAATTTGTAGCCTCTTTTGTACAGGTTAGATGATCTCTTTGATGGCCTGATAGTCTTTTTTGGTCCCTAGATCTGTAAGGAGAGTATGTTAAAGGTGATTCTGAATCCTCTGTCCCTGCAAGATATGACGGAACATTACTTTGAAGGAAAAGTTTCTGTAGTGTTCTTAAAACAGTGAGAGTGTTCTGGGTTTTCATTCACGTGTGCAGCAAACTTTTTCTTTGATGTTTCCAACAAATTTTTTCTCAGGCAAATAACTTTGGAAAATGTCGCCTTCAAGAATGAAGACTGTGTCATGTTGATCACTTGAAAATAGTGTTTTAAGAATGGGAGTGAATGCACATTAACTTAATTATTCCTGGTATCACACATTATGAATTTTTTTAATGCTTAATTGCAATAGTGCAAAACATTTACAGGCCAAAGTTGATGAAAGAGTGATAGAACTATGGGCTTGTTTTTAAGAACTTATTTGCACACACAGTGTGTAGACAAATTATTTTAATGTGTAACAGCACAGTTTTTGAGGAGGGAGTACTGCTGTTAGAAGCAGCTATGACAAGTACCACTGCAGGTAGTGACAGCTGCTGGTTGCATGCCAGCCACTCCCACTTTGAAGTGGCTTCCCTAAAACTAGTGGTATGTGTAACAGAGTTTGCAAAACTTGTATAAGACTGTGTCTTGGGATTTGCAATCATCATTGAAGAAATCTACACCTGTAACAGCATGAGATCTGAGTAAGCAGAGAATAGTGTTAAGAGTGTGTGTGGCACTTCATAAAACATTTACAGTAGGGCTTTCTCTGAGAACTTGATCCTTTGTAGGCAGGAAGACGACAATGCACATTTCAAAGTTAAGAAAGCATTAACAGAGATAAAATAATTATGTTCAGTCTGTAGCCACAATGAATCTGATGGAAACTGGTTAGTGAGCTGTCATGTTTATATATATGATATATATATCTTTATATAAGATATAACCCTGCTGTTGCCTTCATATTAGTTAACATCACCTTTGAAAATAAAGTTTTGTAAGCTGAGAACTTGCATGTAGTTGTTCTGTGTGAATGGTTTTGTGATAATACCCTTTAAATAATAAACATATGATTTGACAAAGTTCAACCTGAATTACTGCAGTCAAGAATAATGACTTCTTTGGATAAACTGTCAATGTGACACTTTACTACTTGACTGTGGCGTGGCATTATTTCAAACAGGCTCTTAGGAAAAAAGCATTATTTCCTTTTTTTAGTAGAACTTTCCAGGAAACCTTAGTGATTCATAGCCATTGCAGAGAAATGACAGGTGTCATAGCAAAGGGAAATATTTTTCTTCATTAGCTTTATGAAAATATTTAATTCTCATCAAGCTGCCAGAAAATGGTAATTATGGTAATGTTAAATTGAATATGCTCTAGATGCTATATTTGTATAAGCAACAAATTATTTAAAAGCAACAGTTTTATTCATATACTATTTTACTTTTTTTAAATAATTTGAATATTCAGATGTAGATGCCTCTTGGAATGCAGTTGCAGGTCATAGTAGCTTGTTATATTATCATGTGTTGACAATGCATAGTAACTAAGTGACAAAAAATGTTTGAAATGCGCAGTGTATTTACTGGATTTTCATGAAGACAGCTGAAAGAGGGTTTTACATTTAAAAGGTCATATATCTAAGAATAAACACTTTTTTCCCCCTACTCAACAGCAAATGGCATCTTTAGTAACTGAGCACATGGAATCTTATGGAACAAAATTTTTAAAGAGGTGTTTCCCAACCAAAGTTGAAAAATTGGAGAGCAACAGATTGCAAGTCACCTGGAAAAATACTGACCTGGGCACAGAAGAAAGTGATTCCTTTGACACAGTGATGTGGGCAGTAGGTAAACTTGATTATCTTAACATTATTTGCAATGTTTTCCATTCTGAAAATGAAGTCCCCTCATCATGTAGTATGGACCCAAACAGCCCCCTTCCTTTTTTTTTTTAATATTAATGGTAGCTTTTTAATTCTTTTCTTGCATGCCTGACTTGTTCACTTACAGTCTAAAAACACATGAAAGTTACAGAGGGTGGAAGAAATCTGTGGTAACTACTTTTGCATGAGCTGCAATAAATAGGAGACCATTTAGTCTTCCACATTTACTAGAGGATGAAAGCATGAATTCCAGCAACCTCTGTGGTGCAGGTAGTATACTCTAAGTCCACACTCTTGACTTATTCATGAAGCTATTCACTACAAGATCCTATTTTTCTAAACTGTGCTGTTTAAGTTTGCTACTGCAGCCATCATTCAATTTGGAGAAAGAGAAGTAATTGTCCCTAAAAATCGAAGCTCATTGCAGGGAACTGTGGAACTTTAGAGCTTTTTGAATTCTGGTCAGGAATTTTCACATATCTCAGACCCCTTGGAACTGACATATGATGCCTAAGTCAGAGTAAATCAGTTTTAAAGAATTTTGTGACAAATGGCTGTGAGCATAACCACCAGAAATTAACTCTGGTTTTTGCCTCCTTTGAGTCAAATGCTACTTCTTGTAAGGATTAAGTCAGTAAATGATGTATGATACAACGGTCCAGTCCACAGGAACAAAAATACTTTTTCTGCATTGCCTCCCCAAGCTACTTTTCTGTTGCTGTTATGAGTTGGCCCTCAGTTCCTATATTTGTTCAGATGGACTGCAAGCCCACTAGAATAGGAGACCTCTTGTCTTCTATGCGTGTAAAGCTTTGTGAATATCTGGAATTCTAGACAGATAATGGATGGCGAAAGGTAGCAGTGGTATTTGGCAAGTGGATGATATCTGGTGAACAAGGTAAATAGGTTTAAACTTACTGCCCAAGAATTTTTTTTTGATGCAGAAGAACAATCAGTTTTACTAGCAGCTTTAGCAATTCCTTTAACTACTTTGTTTTTATGCTATTCTTTTTATCTTACACTACTGTTTTAGAGTAGTGGAGGAGCATTACTCTTTCATTTGTTGATAACAGATAAAGTTAAATTCTTGTGGTTGTAGAATAGATCCTTTACAGGCAATATGAACAGATAATTTACAGCATTTTGTATTTTGCCCAGTGGACTAACTCTCTTGTCCTGTTGTTCCTTTCCCCTTGTTATGTCAGCTTTGTGTCTTCCTAATACCCCAAACAGAGAGCAGCTTGTGTGTTGTGACAAACATTTTCTTTCACTTACTGTGATTACTATTCTCTTAGAAGTGTAATGGGCTTCTATGAATTGTAGAAACAGCCTATAATAATGGATTATGCTTACTAGAACCAAAGACACTAGTGCTTGCCAAGAGCACAAAATATCATGCTATCTGGAGATGTGACAATCCTGAAATTTGTAGAGTAATATTCATGAGGTGAGGTGAAAATGTTTCCAAAAAGTGAGTTTCTAAATACTGTGATTTTTCTCAGACTTTCTGGTAAAACTACACTGAGGTGGAGTCACACCTGTGAAATGTCAAGTCAATTTGTTTACTTTTGTCAAAGATGGAAAATAGAGCTATTAAATTGAAATAATATGGAAAAAATCTTGGTGTAGTGTTAATTATAGTGGAATAAGGTTGCATGATATACTGTTGCAACGCAGTTGTAATGTAACTCCATTCACTACTTTGATACAGAGGAACTACATGTATTATAATTTTTGTCATACATTTGAGTTACAATCCACATTTAGAACCTGCAGAATGAACAGTTTTGTTTGGGTTTTATGCGTTGACTTTTTTAGTGTTCAAATTGGCAGTCCACCCTTTAAGGATTAAACACATTAACATTTAAAGCTGGTTAATTGATGTGCAGTCGGTATGATTCATTGTTTTGCTCTGTATCAACACACCCATACCAGGTGTCTCAGATAATAGGCTGGGAAACTTGGTAGTGTTGAGGATTTCCTGTCTGCAGATGTGCCAGTTACAATACTGATTGAAGAAAGTCAGCTTGTAGAGTTAGTTAAAAAGCAGCCACTATTGTTAACTAATTGTAGTCTGAATTATAGTAAATATTTCTTGTAAGCATATCATGGAATTTTAGTAGGATTTTATGAATAACGTTGAAAGTATTTACTAACAGTGGCACATAGTTTGAGTTCAGTAAGCTACAGTATTATGTCTTAACCTAGGCCCTTTAAAAAAATTTCAATTGTGTTTCTATGAAGAGTTTTGTTCATCTTTTGGAACGTGTAATTTTCTGCTTGTATAGATAAGCCAATAAAAGCAGGCACAATGCTCTCTTTGCTTTTCTAGCAGCTTTTTTGAACCAGTTGAAATATTTGAGGGGGGAAAAAAAAAATCTCATTTTGATACCTTTTAATGTAATTTAAAGGTTTCAATCCAAAGCTTTTGTAGGTAACTGTTATGGGCCCATGGTACCTTGCTGAGTGACTATAACTATTATATTTGAGATCAGTGAAACAGATCTTTCTTGACCTTTATTTGATTCTGCCTGTCTAGTCCTGTAATGTCCTTCTGTCTTTTACTAGTGCTCTGTCTGCTGCTTTTGTGAGAATTCTCCTGAAATGATAAGCTTTTGAGATTTTTTTTTTCTATTCAATATGGAACCAATAAACTTTTAATATTATATCGTATTCCCCCTGCCCTTAAAAGACGCATACAAAAATTATATGTTCAGTGCCTAATATACATGAGCTACCCAGCAATGGTGGTTTGTGCATGTACAGATTGAACATAGGGTCTTTACCCAAAGAAAAGGGTTGAGATTGACACCTTTATAAACAGATGCAACTTCTGAGCTGCAAGGCAAATTTGCAGGAGATCAGGCTTTGTAGAGTGGGTTTGTTTCAGCTATCGGAGGACTGAAACCTGTGGATTGAATGCTGCAGTTGCAACACAGCTAATATATAAAAGGAATTGGCAAGTAGTGTTTCCTTTTGAATTTGCAATAGATTGCAAATGATCACTGGTGTAACTGGAATTTGATTATTCACAAAGTCCTTAGAAAAGATACTGAGTTACTACATATCTAATGAGGTCTTACTGTGTAGAGGAGCAATGCTGAATTGATGATGAAACTAAGGAGGTGTTTACAAAATATCCTGGAATTAGTTTGACAGAGAAAGTGAGTTAGTGTGCTAGTAAATTCTTAACAGAAAAAGCAATAACCAGTATCAAGTTTTAAGTTTAGCTTTACAAAAAGAGTTTTCTCCCTGATGAGAGCAGTGGAACAACCATTCTCAAGTTCCTTTGCATTCATAAGCTTAGAGAAAAGCTACTGTATCTTTGAAATAGTATAATCTTTGCTATAAAGAGTAATTATAACTAGCTCAATGTAAAGCTGAACAGGTATCAGGTGTTGCACATCATGATCAAACATTGTCCTTTGTGTCAGAATGGATGCTTGGCAGATTCATTTTGTAGTGCAGTAAAATAAGATCCTTGCTGTTCAATATTAAGAAAGGGTTAAGTACATAAGTTTTTTACTAATATTCTTCTTCAAGTCTTACAACCAAATCAGTTTGGATTAACTAGGAAAACAGAAATTTTGTTTGGAGATTTTCTTTGAAAAGTCCCATATGGTAAAATATTGCTGTGATCTCCTGTGAGCATATCTGTGCCAGCCCCTATAGAAAAGGGGATGAGCTTTAGATTCATCTTTGCAGTCAAAATCTTGCCATCTAGTTTTTAACCTTTGAACTATTCAGTGAAAAATAGTGCACCTCAGTTGATCTCAGACAACTGTTAATGCTAATGTGATGTGGTTTGCTGAGGCTCTGGGTCTTTGTTCTGAACTTCCCGTGCCTCTTTCTCATTAATTTTAATTCATTACTGTCTTGGTAAGAAGTGGTTTCTGCAGTCCTAATGAAAATGGTCATTCCCATTACATCAGCCAGTGCTGTTAGTTTTTTTCCCAATATCTAGTTTTAATGACATTCAGTCAGATTTTATTCAACAGGGCTATTTTTAATGTGCTAGTAATTTGTTTGCATTGAAAGAGGCCTGGACGGTAATTTTTCTTTCTTTTGTTTAACCCACCCATAAACTTTGAGTGTAAGTCTTATTTTGTGCTACTTATTTTATCAGCTTGTAACTACAAAAATCACTTCTTCATGTTGAGGAAAAGTTGGATACTAGATTATGCTTCTAATCTGTGTGTGTTTGGATTGATGTTTTGGATTCAGAACTATAAGGTGCTATTTGAGTTGACAGGTGATGGCTAGCATTTATCTGAATGGTGGTATAAATTAAAAAACCTCACAAACCAACCATGGTGGAAAATGCTCTAAAGTAATTTCACGAAACCAGTATAATTACTGTGACATTTCCTACAGAATGTAGGCTCTGTTCGTCTGTGAGTATCTAGGAGATTGAAGCTAATGACCTCACTTGGGAATGGTGGTTGGGTTTTTTGAGACTGCAGAGCCATCCTTTAAGGGTGTACCATGATTAAAGAAAGCTTAGTGTGGGAGAATTAATGTAAAGGTGAACGATACCTTCTCAGAAAATGTTTCCAGCCTACTTTACCGTGTACAGAACCTTGAGAACAAGACAAATAGAATTGTTAGAAGTCTGTCCCATGCTGTAAGGTTTTCATTTAGTTGCATATCACTTGGAGTTGCTGCTTTGTTGTTGTTGTTTGGGTAGGACGAAAGCAACAAGAATCCAGATGCAAGTAACTTCAGATGTACAGTGGATAGTGATTGCACCATGACTGCCACAATCTTTCTGCTGAGATGACTCCTCTGTATAATAAGTATTACTAGTCAATGCTACAAGAGATAGCACAGCTTAGCAGACTTGGCAAACAACCAGTTACTACCCCAGCACTGACTAGGGTCAGATTTTTTTCAAATTGGGGCAGGCATGCTGAAAGCTTATCAGTAATGAATGAAACGTTCAAAAACATCCTTGTAAAATTGGCGCATGCTATCCATGTGGTCAGGGTTCTGAACTTTTTTTTAATCTTAATTAATCTTACTGTAGTCAATATTTTCTTGTAATGTGAACATTAGTTACACTGAATTGGTCTTTATTAGTCGTCATCAGCTGGCACTGTTTTAGTGAACGCCTTTTCGGTTTTGAGGAAGGATTTGAAGGAGGAAGGGGTAGTGGCCTTGAACTAATTTGGGGAGTGTGTCAGGCGCTCAAAACAAGACGAGAGAGTATCAAGACTGGGAACACAGATTTTTATTAAGGTCAGACTGATGTCGGATTGGGTAAAATTATGAAGTGATGTATCAAAATGCCAATGTATAGGGAAGAAGTGGAGAAGACTATTGGGCTTAAGTTTTATGCCAGAAGAACCATCTTGTCACCCTGCAGTATCCTCACAGTGGCCATCTGCAGTGTCATGCCTGATAATAAAATGGTTGGTTGGCTGGCTCTAATTTGGATTTTTCAAATGCTGGGGGGGGCAAACAGACATTCCAGCTTCTGTGATTAAGAAACTGCAGAAGACTCATTATAAAAGTCTGCTGTCAGCTGCACCTTTATCACCCTGGGAAATCTTACTGTATGCAAGAGTATGCTGTCACTCATTTACTGCTGCTACTTATTTGACTGTGCCTATTCCTATGGTTTCTTCTCAGTTTAGCTGCTTCAGTCTCCACTGTTGAAGGTCCTGAACCTGAAGGTCACAGCAGCCTGATACTGTCTTCACCTTATTCTGTGTGCAGGTATCAGAGTCTCTCAGCAGATGATGGGACAGAAATGCAACATCACAATATAACCAGCCTAGCACGTATCCGAGATGGATGCTTTAACCAGTCAGTTGTCACTATTGCTAAGATGACTGACAGCCCCCTTAGGAAGCCATGTTGTTAGATTTTACAAAAACAGATCAAAAAGCTGTGGTGTTGTTTTTTTTTTGTTTGTTTTGTTTTTTTTTTAAGTTAAAAGTGAATGGAGGCGGGCCCTGAAAGCAGGGATCCGTGTGGTTTTCACAGCTGTGTGCTTATTGCATGGGTCTATTAAAGATGAGATTATGATGTGGTATTAAAAATGCAGGAGTCAGATACCCTTTTTAAGGATCAGATTTGAATTGGCACCTTTCTTCTAGATGTCTGGCATAATATCTTACTGTTTTGAATAAAAGCTAAATCTGGTCTTGTGTCTTATACAATCATACACTCCTTGTTCTGTGGCAGTTTCAAGGCAGTGGGCATCTTCAAACTGATAGCACATGTGCTGGCTTTAGTGGGGGCAGGAGGAGCATCTCTGTGTTGTGTACCTGATATGATTTGGTATAGTTTTGTATTGCCCTCTGGATCTTAGAAATAAGCTGCAAACTCATGCTTTCTTGAAGCTGTAAATGTAAAAAACTTAAAAGTTATAAATGGCCTTTTGATCCAATACTACTGAGGAATGGTGAGAACTGATTCTGCAGTACAAGTAAGTGAATGTTGAGATATATCAGAATTTCCTGAATTTGACATTAAAACTTACCTAGACACATTGGATAATCATGAACCTAAGCTACTGAATTTGAGGTTAAGCAAGATCAGTAAGTGTAATTCTGGCTTATGGAGGTGAGCCAGCATGGGGCTAAAGGCCAATAAAGCTTCACTTCAGTTTTATAAAGTTTTATTTTTGCTTTCAGAAATAATATTTAGGCAGTAAATTTGAGAGAGAAATTTCACTATGAACAGCAACATATTTTTTGTAACTCTTAGCTATTAATACCAAGACATACACATGTTAAAATAGACTGGAATCGAAAGGTTAAGTGTTATCCTGCAGATTTGATAAACTTGTCTGTTGTTGTCACAGGTCTTTAAATGACTCTATTGACAGTTTTTCTTTTTTTCCTCTTTCAATGCCTGCCATTGCGTGCTAAGCTTTCTCTTGGCTCTGCCTGGCAGGAAAAAGGGGAAACTAGAAAACCCCATTAGTTGTCCATTTGCAGAATATCCAGGCTTTACTCTCAATACACAAAGAAATACAACGGTAGGAAGTTGTTTCACATCCGAGCCAAGATAAGGTCCTGGAGGTTTATTATTTTTGTTGCCTGATAGCATCAGGACTGGGGAGCAGGGGGCAGAGAAGGAACAGCAGATCAACATCCCATGGGGACAACAGAAGGGAAGACAGACAGATAGCCAAGTGCCGACAGCTTCAGTCAGTACTCCCAGAGGAAGTGTTGGTTTCACCAGATGAAATTAATACACAGAAGTCTTTACAGAGGCATTCAGATGTGACATTGTTTGGGGGGCCTGGCTATATTGCAGATGTATAAAGCAGTGAATCATATGTTTACATATAATTAGGTCTGTATTGACAAGCCAGGTTTTCCTTTTGTTTAATAATTTCCTACATTAACATCAAAGAGCTTGTTTTTATAATGAAAACACGTTTCCCTTTTTGTTTTGCTTTGCTATAACTCTGTATTAACATCAAATACAAAATCGTGACTCACGCAAAGGAGACCTATATATGTACATGTAGATACATCCATATTCATTTATAGCTTCTAAAAATGGATGCAATGGAATAAAATTTCCTTCATTTGAATATATTCAGGTAAACTTTTCTGTGTAATCCTTTATGCCCCTAGAAATTTTGGGAGTACCTGATAATTTCACTATGCTTATTAACCTTCAAATACATTTGAAAAATGTGATAGGATTTAAGATTCCAACTCCTGGGTTAGATACTCTATAGAAAGCTCAGTGTAATGTTATCAGACTTTGGTGATCTAAGTGGAAAATACTACAAAAATATTTTTTTAAAGATGAGATAATTTAAAATCATTGGAAGAGGAAGCTGTAATAAAATCTAGGCTTGGTAGAATTTGCCTCATTTGTTTTTAAATCCATTTAAAATAGTGTTTCTAAACTCTAGGAATAGTGTTTCTAAATTACAGTAATAGCTCAAATACGGAGCTGAGCTAAATAACTCAGTATTAAGGACCTGACAGCAAAGTTGGTAAACTTTTTCATCCAAGCTGAGGGAACTAAAAAAACTTTAAGATAAGTGTATCGGATAACAAGAAAAGAGAACTACAGGAATGTTTAATATTGAACAGCATTATTAATAATTTTTATCCACAGGTGAGCACAGTAGGCTGTTTGTTAGTATTGAATGTCATTTGGTTAATGTTTATTGGAAATTGTCAGTGTAGAAGTTGCTTAGTTATTATATGTGTATTCATGCTATATTAGGAAACTGAATTTAGAATGTGCAATAAATATTAAACCATGTGTTTTTTGAACTTTTTTGCAGTGGCTGTTGTCCTGCACATTTTTAAAGGATAACTTTCTCTGAAATATTCTGAGCAAAGACAACAGTAATAGAGGTTCTTTCACGAAGAAATTCATATCTCTACTTTCCACCCTTACAGCTTTTTCAGAATGAGATAAGTTTTGTCATGTTTCTACTTGGACTATCAAATAGCACAAAGTTTTTGGAAACGTACAGTGGAGGATGCCAGCTTTTTAGGTTACCACTGCTGAAGTTTACCAATAATTTTTTTCTTTAATTTGTATTTTTTCCTTAAGGCCGAGCCCCTGAGAGTGAAACTCTCAATTTGGAGAGAGTTGGAGTGAAAACTAATTCTGAAAATGGAAAGATCATTGTTGATGCCAGTGAAGCGACTTCTGTTCCTCACATTTATGCAGTTGGAGACATAACAGAGGTACTGAGTCTACATAAACTATTTTACAATAACAGGAAGCCAACTTTGTTCCTGACTAATAACTAGTCCCCAGATGTCGTCATATTCTAGCATATATCTTAGTGTTTTGCTCTTTTTCATTTTGCAGAGCTGTAGTGTTTATGCCAGCCACCTGGGTCAGTAATTTCCTTTACATGGATCTTGTGAAGTATCTGAGCATTAGAGATTATTGCTGATGTTTATCAGGGAATGCATCATTGGTCAGAGGCTAATAATAATGTCTTTATCACTTCATTTGTCTTTCTAATAATATTTTATCACTTGAGACATATGACTTCATATTGCTTGTGAATGCTGAGTGAAAGCAGTTCTTACCTTCTGGAGTTGAATACAATTAGTGGGAATGACCATGATAAGTTCTGTAATTCCGTTTTTAGTATTTTGGGGATTAATTGAGACTAGTCACAAGACAGCATTTCTGCTGCCTGACACAAAATGATTCTGACAAATCTATCTTCCTCTAGAATAAGAAAAAGTAATTGCTGCATATACAAAATGCATTTGACTTCTGTTCATGATTTGTGGCAGATTGTGCCAAGTAAACATGAGGTCTGTTGTTGGGGTTTTTGTGTTTTGGTTCTTTTTTTTTTTAAGGAGGGGACATTATGATGTAAGCAAAATAATTTATTTATTATAGATGCAAAACCAGAATTCTGTGGCCTTAATCTAGTGCTATTGATAATCTACAGCTATCTATGACAAGAATGTCTTGTGCTCATCAAAATGCACTCAAATACTTTCAGTCCCTCAATTTTCAGTTTACAGAAGAAGTCAGAGTATCTGCTGTAAATTAGGCATCTTCAAATATGTTGTCTTCATAAAAAATAATATTTATCTGGATTCTGAACTGTACAGTTACAGGAGGATGTTTTCATCAGCTGCCTGCTGAACCTGAAAAATTTGGGCAATATGTAGAATAAAGAGGCCAGGCATTGCAAGATACAGAATTCTCTCACCTGTTGTTGAACTTAATGGAATTGAGCACATGCCTTCCTAACAAGATTGTTTTTGATATAGTGAAGGCATCTGTTTTAAAAGTCTGGTAAATCTAAATAGTGTAGCAATATCCAAGTACTGTATATAGTATAATTTGAGAGACCTTTAAAAGATTTCTCATTCTGCCACATTTAAAATCTTTTAAAGATGTCTCAAATTTATAAACCCTACAGGTGCTCTGAGTTTTTTAAGAGATGTAACAGGTTACATAATATCTTGGGAATAGTGTTGCAAATTTCTGACTGGACTCTGGAACTGCCAGAGACACGTAAATCTCATAAATCTGCTGACCATTCCTGACCTCTTCCCCTGTATGTAGACATGTGTTTCTTCCTGTCTGTCTCCATCTTCATGTGAATGACTTGCCAATTCCTTTTAAACTGTGTGAAAACTCTTTCCTGCTCAGCTATTTCTCCTCTTTTTTTCTTACTCTCCATAGCTTCTCTGTCCTGTCCAGTCACTCAGAGCTTTGGGATTATGTACAGTTCCTCTCCTTTCTTCTCACTTCACATACAGGTTCCCTCTGTACTTGTCACTTCTTGCTCTGGAATATTTCCTGAAGTCCTCTTTCTGCTCACAGTGACCTCCTACACCTGCTTGTCCCTGATACATGCCTTGCTTGGGCCTCCTGCTTTCCAAACTTTTCTTTTTAATTTCATCCAAGAAGCAGTTGTTAGAGGCAGTGCTGGCAGGGCCTTAGATTTGGTTACTCATTTTGCTGCCAATCTGCAGTGTTCTTTTGGGCAAGTCATTTCCTTTTGGGTGCTTTTTGTCTTCTGCACTTTGACGATTTATTTAAGTAAGAAATATAAAGTTGGAGGCAGGATGCTCTCCTCTTTCCTACACTGGATCTAAAAAATCAGGTCTTCATTTATTTGTAATTTTCATTTTGTTGTAAAACTTTATTTCCTTTTCCTGCTTTTGTCCTTATTAGTGCAGATATTTGAACTTGAGTTGTTCAATAGGAACTTCTAAATGTAAATGTTAAAAACAGCAACATAGTTTTATAGTGTGTCCAGTGCACAGTTGGGGAAAAACTGAAGAGTTAAATCAGTGCTCTATAGAAATATTCTCTTAAGGTTTCATCTGCATATGGGCTTAATATAGGGAATTAAAAAAACCCACAGTACAGTACTCGTGTCTTTATAGAGTTTAAAGATAGAAGGAATTATTGCCATTATCTTATCTGACTCCAGTACAATGTGAGCCATGTAATTCCACTTGCTAAGCAATACAGCTTATTTTATTTGAATACTTAAATAAATTTTGTCTTTTTCTGAAAGCAGAGTTAATTTAGATAATAAATTTAATTGGCATGGGAACCAGCAGTGAAAGAAAGTTCTGTGTTGGCCCACATCTCAAAGAATACACACAGAAGAATCAAGTGCATCCTGCTAAGAACCATGAAGCTGTAGAGCTTGGTGTGTGATACTTTCTGGGTGAGACCTACCAAAATAGCACAAGAAGGGGAATCTTCTTTCCTGTGAAAGAACATCAATGATCCCTAGTGTTCCTTATAAGATTTTTTTTTTCTTTCCCCTCCAATGTTCCTGCTCGGGATTTCTCTTTGCTCTGTTCTCTCCCTGTCACAGTCACTTTGCTACCGTAAAGTGCTATTGCTCATACCTTTTCAAGTAGTTCTCAAGCCCTCCTCCCTCCCTCCCTTACCACGCCACACTGAATAGACACTAAATTGCTACCAAATAGCAAACACTAATTTTTTTTGTTGTTGTTTTGTTTAATTCAGTGGCCTGGCTCAAAGAGGACTGAGAGAGGGGACAGGCGAGTTTCCTGATATGCTCTGAATGACTGTTTTCATTTAGGAGTCGTACCCAGCTGGCACAAATGAGAAACTATGTGTGCATGGGTGTCTTGTTGCACCCTTGTATGGCAAATGGAATCCTAATGTTATCCAAGCTGTTCATTTGGAGAAAAGGGGAAAAAAAATCCAGTCAGTTGGTCTACCCTCAAAAAATATTTTTCAAGCTTTGGCAAAATATTATTTTCAACTGACAGGTGAAATTGCATTTAGGCGTTTTCGTCTTCTGTAATCAGGATGAGGAAGATCAAGCTGGAATTTTAGTTTGAAATTTTTTTTTCACTGCTGATATAAACATTCTGTGTTAAAATTCTTCCTCCAGTAGTATTCTTGTTGAAAAGCATGGCATGCACTATAAAGAAGTTCTCTCAGAAGGAGGTTTATCATATGGTCATGCCACTATACATCTGTCATATTTCAAAGGGTGTTATAACAAAGATGTGTAGAGAAGGTGGAATGTATGTGGTTTGAATAGAACTAAGACCAAAAAGAGTTGTGTTAGAACAAATACACGTTACTTCAAAGCTTTTTAAACTCTCATAGGAGCCATCTCGTTTAAATGTGTAATACATTAGAGGATTCTTATGGACAATTTGTATCCATAATAATCAGCAGAGTAGTTCTAAACATGACTGCAAAGTTAATGTTCATTTCAAATATTTACCAAGGAAGGTCTTTAAGTCATTGTTTATGAGAAATTAGGCTTTATCTGCATGGATGTTTTAGTAATTAGTTGGGTTTTATGGAATGCATGGCAGTGCTTTCACAATTTTATCTCTCGTTCCAATCTTCTATTCATTTCTGGAATGCTAAAACAACATCTGTATTTCCTGCTACAGAAATGATTGGCAGCTATGTTTCAGGCAAATGTGTATAAGGAAAAACAAATGGCAAATTTCATGTGGTAAATGACAGTTACGGACTTGAAAGTCAAAATGCTGCATTTGAAAAAAAACATGACTTGATGTATCTTAGGGGTGGAAAAAAGGGATAGACTTAATTGCAGTTTTGTGATTTTTGTTGTTGTTGTTGTTATGTTTGTTTTGTTATTTGTGGGGGAAAATAGGTTAGTCTTCATTAACAATTAAATTGTAGTTTGTGTTACCAGGTTAGATGTAATGTTGTTTCAGTTTGTTTTTTTGCAATGGAAGTTTTAACTTAAGTGGTTATTATTACAGATAAAAGCATAAATGCATATTAATATACAGATAATTTATATAATATGTGTACAGAAGTAAATGGTAGCTAATACCATGTACAGAATCTATATAATAACATACAGAAAAGATAAGCTGGAAAAGAGGAATGGATTTGAATACATGCTAAAAATCTGCATGAAATGAAGTTTGTTTTTTTTTTTTTTTTTAATGAAAAATATGTTTGAAAAACCTGAATGTGTGTGGTGGGGAATCCTTATTTTAGTTTCTGCTGAAGGCTGTTTTTGAGGACTTATTAGATGACTGCCTCCAAGCGGGGCTTTGCAGGAGTGCGGCGAGTGTTCTGTCTAGATAGCACTAGTATGAATCAAAACTTCACATGTTTTATAAAGCATTCCCTGTTGTCCCACAAAGGTGTTTTTCAGTTACGGTTTTCTTATGTCTCCACATCATTCCTTCTAGATTTGTGACCTCTTCCCTCATGTCAGACAAACATCTTGATGATATGTCTTGGGTGAACTCTTAAATAGTGTTTTTTACTAGATTTATGAAGTTTGTTAGATCTAATTAATGCCTTACTTCAATTTGCAAAAACTTCCAGCTTCCTTAAAACTAGCACTGGAGTTCTGATGCTCCAGTGGTATTGTGCTGGCACACAAAATTAGGGTTCTGGCACACTCCATAGTCCTGTTTGGAAATAAAAAGTAGCCAGGACTCATGGCTTGAACTGGAGCATGTCCTGGTCATATCCTGCTATCATTCCATTTCTCACTTGCAGGAAGTTAGCATTTGCCAATAGCAATCCTTTTCATGCCCCTGTCTAATACCAGAGCCTGAAATCAGGACCAACTTGACCTATAGGTTGCAGTGCTAGCAATGCTAGCTAGTGTTCCACTTCTCTGATCCTGGACTAACATAGGAAATCAGTAATAGTGCCTACAAATAGCTAAGTTTTGTGTCTGTATTCTGTAAAAATGTGACAGACAACCTTTTTTTAAAAAGGTCTGATGTTATAAAAATACTATATACTAGGCTTTTCCTGCTTTAAAAAGACCATCTGAAAAATTTCTTGATGACTTACCATGGAAAGAAAGGGGGAAGCGAATGGTTAGTATATGAATATCTTCTGCTTTTCAAGGGGTGTCATGGTAAGATACAAGGTTTTGACCTTCATTCATGGCATTTGTTCCCTTCCATCAAGACAGATATTGCACTCAGAGACTTAAAAGCTACTGCCTTCTCCATTTGCAGTACTGGCTACTAGGCTGGAATTCCAAAGATTTGGCCTTCCTCTGACCATTGTCCCAGGAGAAATCCTTGGATGCTACTTCTCTCAATTAAAACAAAGCTTTGCACGCTCTCCTTAGGGCCGTCCTGAATTAACACCCACAGCAATAGCTGCAGGGAAACTGCTGGCTCAGCGTCTTTTTGGCCAATCTTCAGAACTGATGGACTATGACCATGTGAGTTGTTATTTCTTTTTTCAATAATAAAAACCAAATCTTACACTTTTTTTTCCTTAAGTTTTAAAGGAATTGCATTCTGTCATCTGCAATCCAGCTTTGACAGTAGCCAAAGTTGATGTGTGTGACAGAGCTACACTTCTCAGTCATGCAAAAGTCTCCCCTGTATCTGCCATGCCTCTGCTTCATACGGTTTAACAGTACCATTGTCTGTTTCCTCACAAGCAGGTACCTACCACAGTTTTCACTCCCTTGGAATATGGTTGTGTTGGACTGTCAGAAGAAGCGGCTGTGCAATGTTATGGATCAGATAATGTTGAGGTATGAAAACATTTTTAATTTTATCAGAATTGCACTATAAAAAAGACAGCAATTTCACTGTTGTATCAGGCAAAATTTTTGGTCCCCAAAATACTATGGTTGCAGTTAGGGAGTTGGTGTCTTCAGAAAAGCTCAGGACTCTAAAAGTATTGCAGCAGGCTACAATGTAAACTGTTACCAAGTGGTCTTAAAATTATTGATCGGGTATGACTAGCTGCCATTTTAGTAAGCTATATTGTGCAGCATCATTAAATAACAGTTACGTTCTTTTTAATTGTCAGAATTGCTGCTCAGGTTCTTTAGTATAAATGTTTGGGATGTCACCAGAAATATTCACACAAGCTGCTAAGTGTCTTTGTGGCTAAAATGTCTTGATATAATATGCCTAGGTATTGCATAGTGAGGAAGAAATCTGTTATGGCATATATTCGCACCCAGCCCTTTGATATGAGGAATGAAATTAAGGTACTCGTGATGAAGAAATTCACAGTCACTATATAATAAGATAAAATTCAAACAAGTCACCCTTGAAAAGATATATTGTGTTACCTTCATTCACTCATCAAAAAGACCGACAGTGTATGACTCAGAAAGCTATGGGAATACAAAACACAATACTTCATGTACAGTCAGTTATTAGTTTTGTCTTTTATGATTCTGGAAGATAGTTTATACTTCAAAAATCTGTTTCAGAACTCTTATCTGGCTTCTGGATGCTAGTGCCAACTAGAATGATATAAATTACTGTAAAACAATTGTTCTCATCTGACTAAGGTATACAATTGGGGGGGTATGTGTGTCATAAGATTCTGATGTTATGTATGTATTGGAGAGCAAGTTCAACTGATGAATTTAGCTTGGAGCCTCAGGCATAATCATTAATCAAAAAATAAGCATTTGCTATTCAGAATGCAAAAATTACAGTTTGGATTATCTTGTATTTCATTATTTTCAGTAAACAAGGTATTTTGGGAGAAGCTTAAATGAACAAAACTAACATTTTTAATTTGGGGCACTAATTTCAGTAACATGATTATTTGTGATAATTTTTTTTTCAGTTTTGTTTTTAATCTGATGGTTCCCTAAGAAAGGTTTGTGTTAAACTCTCACTGTGCTTTCCATATTTTTCTTTAAAATAATGAACGGGCTATAAATGAATAATTTTTTTCTACAACATTATAAATATGTATTTGATAATAATCATTATAATACTAAATAGTAGGCTTTGACATAATAGTATTCTCTAATGTTACTGTTTTCCCCACCAGGTATACCATGCGTATTATAAACCTTTAGAGTTTACAGTGGCTGAAAGAGATGCAACTCAATGCTATATGAAAGTGAGTGTTGTGAGCTTTTAACTTGCTTTTAACTTAAACCAAGAGATATGGTACAGCCAACTTTAAGGAGGACTATTTGGCAAAAAACCCTCTCAAGATAGATGAGATATTTGCTTGGTGACAGCCTGTTTCTGCAGTGTAACTTCAAATGTTTAATATTTATTACATATCCCATTGCATCTTTAAATTGCTTTACCAATATTAGCGTTTTTCAGAGCTGACATTCTGCTGACTGATAACATCTTTGAACTGCTTGTAAAGTCCCTAGAAATATTCCAAATTCTATAGAGATTAATCTCTGCTTCCCCCAGCAAAGTTCTTAACTAGTTATATGTAATATTTGAGTTGCCATCTCTTGGGGAAAGTATGCTACCTTCAAAAAAAATGAAGCATAAGGCTTACAAAACTAGAGTAACTGTTCAGTCTTACTCGTGAAAACAAAAACCTTCTGGTTTAGACCAAAGTGTTGGACTTGAATGTATCTTCTCCTAGAGCAAGTCACTTGCTTCAGTGTTGAAAGGATTTTTGATGCACTTGCCCATAGTAGAGAATCTTAGATAAGGTGAAGTGTAGTGTTGGTAGAATATATCGTTTTATTTTTCTTTCTTTTCTCCTCAGTATCAGGGAACAATCTTTTTTTTTAATAAATGTAGTAACTTCTGTAGGTCCATCACAAATTATTATGTTATTACTGTTGTGTTGTGTAAGGAGTATCCATTGTCAATAGTTGCAACCAGGTTTTCTAACTGTAATTTGTCACATCTGATTTGTGTAGGTGCCTTAGTAGCTTGCCTTTACTGTCCCAAGTATCAGTGCAACCAAGGTGATGCTACTTCTTTTTAGCTATACCCTTTAAATTATTGTATCAATAAAAGTAAGTATTTGAGCATGAAGTAGTAACAGCAAAATAGTGCTTGGATGATATTGAATATAGCCCTTACTAAACTCCCAAAACACATGAACAAACCTTAAACTTGAGAGTTTCAAACTCTATTGCAAGAAGATTTTTTCTTTAAAACTCCTCAATATTTAAAGTACCATAGCAGGATTGCTGCTGTTCCTTCAATTCTTAATGAAAAAATCCAAGCCTTTACTGAATAGCAGAACCTATTTGATTGGTGATGATTTAATGCTTGATGGGAGGACACAAGGAGAGACTGACTTTCTTTTCATAATTATAAAGATGGTGTCCTTAAAAGAACTAAAAGGATTTCATTAAATTTCTAATAAAAGTTAAGTGTGTACAGTGACTCAGGCCCTCCCAGATACTTATTAACGCACCTTCATCTTTGGCTGCTTCCAAGGCTTGACTCCTTTTTAAGTTACATGGCTGATGTGGTAAATGTATCTCACCAAACATGCTGCTGTAACTGTTTACTTACTGAATCACAAAGGCACAAAATATGCTATAATTGGTAATGGTCATCTTTGGAAATACAGCTAATTAGCTGCTGAGAATAACTACATAGGCTTGGCCTGTGCATTCAGTGTCAAAATAACACTAGTCTGGTTACTAGACTACAGAAGGTATTTTGAGGATTTCATATAAATGACAAACATCAAAGTGTTGTTTGCCACAAATTATCATTGTTAGTGGCTCCCTGAAGTCTGAAAGAAATACACTAATATAGCTTCGATTCAGGAAAGTGGTTAAGGACAAGCATAAGACCTACTGAAGTCAGTAAGACTTAAAAGCAAGTGTGTAAGTTCTTGGCACACTGGGAAGAAACAGCTGAACTAGGATCTTAGGGCACTTCAGTTTCATTTAATTCAACTTCATGCCTTATCTTTAAATGTTCTAAGAAAAGATCTCTATGTAATGTATTGTTTTCAGATGGTGTGCTTACGAGAGAGAGAGCAACGAATACTTGGCCTTCATTTCATTGGACCAAATGCAGGCGAAGTTATTCAAGGATTTGCTCTTGGAATCAAGTAAGTACAAAAGAATGTCTCTAGCTTCTAAAGCCTGCTTTTTAAGTTATTGTTAGATTATAAAAGATAGCTGCCTAGTTTTGGCAACACTATAAAGAATCCATGCTTTTTGTTACTTTTATGTAGTATTGCACATATTTTCACTAAAAATACTGCAGTTATTCATTAAGATGCATTGGATTTAGTTACCATAATACTGGATATAGTTAAGAAACAACTGAGGAAAATATATTGTTGGCTTGATATGGTTAAAGCAAAAACTAAAATTATGCATTAAATAATGTTAGTTTTCTCAGAGTGTAGCTTCTTTTGCATTCTATGCACAAGATAAGAAGTCACCATATAGTTTTGCAAGTCACTTCTTTGAAAGAATATTTGTGCTTTTCATAAAAACCTCTCTTTACACCTGCCAAGCACTTCTTTTCCTAACCTAATTTTTAAATGTGCACAGCCATTGCTCCTCAAAAGCTCCACAAGGACTTGTATGAATTTTATATTTCTAGGGTATGAGCTAACCATAATATGATAAGGTAAGAAAGAAATCTCTATAGGATGATGGGAGAGGGGAGGTACTTTTGCCTGGAGCTAACTGATAATTGCAACAAAGTTACCCAAGTAGGTGAACCTTTGTGATCTGATCTTGTGTAAGATTTTGCTCAAATATTAATATAAAATCCTCCCTTTGAAGAAGTAAGGAATGATTCTGGGTCCTCTCTGGTTAAATGGAGAATTCCTGCTATGCCTCTTGTGTGCTACAATTATTTCTTATTTGTTTTTTTCATTTCCCTTCTTATCGCTTTATTTCTTACTTAGTTTTTTCATTTCCCTTCTTATTGCTGATTCACGTCTTCAGAAACGTTGATTTGTATATTTACATTACTAAATTATAGCTTTTAACTCCTCTTTGAAGAAAGTAGGCTGTGACACAAGAAATCACCCCCAATTGTGGTATTAGTTCATTTTCTTAAATATCATCACCATTTTATTGCAGTTTTAGTCTTACACTTTGAGTGACTAGCATAAATGAAAAGCAGAAAGAATTAAGGAGGCAGGACCGCAAGTATCATGTGAGGAATATCTTGGAAATCACTGATTGCAGTGTACCCTCAGTACACATTTTCAACATGTGTTTGTAGTCCATTAATTGCCAGTGGTATAGATTCTAGAACTAAATTTTTTTGGATGTCATTGTTTTGAAGTTTTATCCAAAATAACCAGTGAAAAGGAAGCACATGAAACTGGAGTGCTTCTCTGCCTTGCCTGAGGGAAATCAAAACTTCAGCCACAGTAAGAGGTTTTCAGCAGGTCAGATTCTTGTATTGGTTTCTATTGTATTTCATAAATCTGGAGCTTTCAATGTGGAACACTGGCTGCAAGAGCTGCTGTTCTCCTTTGTCAAATATTAGGTCCTACTTCAGCCTCTCCACAGGATGATTTTCCGTGTTCCCTTTCCACTTAGCACTACAGTAATATCTGTGCTCAGCAATGATTATTTTGCTTGTCGATGCTTTTTTGGATCTAGGTGGGGACAACAGAAGACATCTGTGACTTTCTTCCCTGTAGTTTGTAGAGGGAGAGAACATTATTCCATGGAGAGCTTGAAACAACTCTTAAATTTAGGGCCATTTCAGCTATACTTAGAGTGTGACCTACCAGGAACAGCAGCTCTAAGGAAAGTCATCAAGTCTAAGAATGGTATTGAACAAGTAAAGGAATTAAGCAAGTGGGATGTTAGCTCAAGGGGGCTTTTGGTGTTGTTTTGGTTTGGGTTTTTTTTCAAATGAGAGACTTTTTCCTCCTGCTTATAACCTTGATAATTTCAGTGTAAGCACCAGACTTTCTCCAAGATCATGGGAGAATATTCTGGTATTACTTCCTTCAGCAGATTGTTGCCAGAAGTCCTAATTAAGATTTTCCTCCTCTGTGCATATGTGTGTGTTTTTCCATCTGGAGTCAGAGTTAGTGCAACACACGTATATGTACAAGAAAAGCTGAAGGCTGCAGTTTTGTCATATGCTTTTGCTATAGACTCCGTTGTGACTTGGGGTAAATTGCTTCATTCTCTCTGTCTCAACTCTTATGATGATTCTTCTCTACCTAACAGTGTTGTGAAGCTGGGCATTTAAATGTTGTTTCATAAATGGCTGAGAAATAATAGAGCATTGTTTGAAGAATAAATGCAACTCATCTGCATGATAAAATGGACAAGAGCAAAATTACTTTGATGTTTTAAGATATTCTTACTGCTTCATGTGAATAGTGTTTGACTTTGTGGATCTTTTTGTTGTTGTTGTTTTTGGTAGATGTGGTGCAACGTATCCTCAACTAATGAAGACAATTGGCATTCACCCTACCTGTGCTGAAGAAATTACAAAGTTGCGCATTACAAAGCGTTCTGGCTTGGATGCAACAGTCACAGGCTGCTGAGGTTAAATACCATCCCTGGAAAGAAGGAAAAAAAGCACAAAATATTTATAGAAAACAGAGGCACTTAGAGTTGAAACATCTTTAATGGTTCAAGCTCCAGGAATCTTTCTCCTTCTCCCTGTAGACAGCTTTTTCTCACAGCCAGACAAAGAAATTGTCCTTGCACTATCACAGTTCTAAAACCAATGCAGTCCTGCTGTGACAAATCTCTCTCTTTCAAAGTGCCTATAACTCTTTTCTTGGTGGGAGCTAGGGAATAATCATAGTTTTATAGACATAAATGTAACTGAAGCCAATGGCATCTGAGGCCATCGACAAGTTAAGCAGTTGTCATTTGAGTTTCTCTGTTGGCATGACTGACTGCCAAAAGGAGTGTCTCACATATTGTTCATACAGATGCTAGGAATTGGACAGGGCCTCCTTAGAATTTTGGTGATGATACTTTCTGCTAAGTACTTGGATAGCTCGTTACTGATCCTAATCTTGAATGCTGAGGCTCTGTGCTCACTAGTCGAAACAAGTTCCCAGAGTGTGTAACAATAGGTAAGTAGTCATCTTTGGGGTTTTTTTTCTTTAAAATGTGATATGTACAGGAATTTAATAGAAAATCACTTATCACCGAAGCTGTGCTGCTACTGGATGAATCCCAATGGATTAATCAGTGGCAGCCTGGTCATAATGTTATGGTGATGGCTGAGAATGAATGAGCTCAGAGGTGCTAGAGAAAGAGTTGAATTTTATGGTGGCTTCTCTGCCTGCTCTTGAAATCTCTAATTCAGTTCAGTTCAAATTAAATTGACACATCTCATAAATTACTGCTTGAACACCATATATTAAGTAATGCTGACAAGCAGAATCAAAACTACTAATAATTCGACTCATGCAGCATTTTCTGTTTTATAGAATGCGGAAATTTGGCTGACACATGTATTTTGTTGGTTTGTTCTTAAGATTTGCTCACTGATGTTCTGGATACTACATCTGAATAGATTTAGGTCTGACTTTAATAAAACATGTTACTGAATGGAACTACATTAAACAGGGATCTAGAAAAGACATGGTCCTGCTCTGAACAAAGATAGAAAATAATTATCTGCAAACTTTTTTAGGGGGAAGTATTGCCCAGAGTAAAAAAGCATTAATCTCTTGCAAATTTCTGCTTATTTTTCTGCTGTCCAGAAGGGGGAGATGCTGGCTAATTTGTGGCAATAAAGAAACAGAAATCTGATAGTGATGGTTCTTTTGCAGAACCCTGTTAAATAGGTAGCCTGACAAAGGGAAACACAAAACAAACTGCACTGAATTTCAATCCAAGTTGCGGTTGCCAACATTTTGAAATGCGTAGTCACATAGTGTCTTCCACCCTTTACAGAAGAAAAACACATGTAGGAAGAGATCAGCTTAAGATGAAACAAAATGTATCCTTTTTTGCAGTTAATTTATATCAGTGTTTTTGTGTGTGGAATGTGATATTTTCATAGCTGTCCTTCTGCTTGTTGCATCATTTGGAAGAATAGTCTGATGATCATTTATATCTCTGCTATTTTTTCTTTGATGCTATTTCACTTCTGCAACATGCAACACAGACACATGGTTAGTTTATTTCAAGTGTGGAATCTTTTTTACCATGAGAATTGTACATGTCAGAGAAACCATTAGCTAAAAAGTCATCAGACCTTTCTTCTAAAATATGATGTAATAGCATTTATCACAGTCTCATTTATACTCTATACTCCATTTTCAAAGATTTGTTCTGACTTCAACAACAACAAAAGAAATCTTAAATGCTTTCTTTACAAAGTTTCCTGATTTTTGGTCCGTATTTCTGGCCTGTAAAAGAGGAAGGAGTGATACAGTTTGGCTGCAAGTGGCACTCCCTATCAGATCTGCTAATGCCATTTTTCATCTTTGAAGTCATCTGTAAGCTTGTATTTGAAAAGAAATACTTTGAGTGGAAGTGTAGTTGAAACACTGCCTGAATATTGCAACTGCCTTTAGAAGAAAAGATGAAAACTTGATGTCTGCATATAAATGTGTGCATACCTGCACATTCAGAAATTCCTGTTTCCTTTAATAAAGGTCTTATGAGTATGATACAGCCAAAACACCTACTAGAATTTGCCAGCTGTTTAAAAAAAAAATGTTCATAGTAAATTAGGGTTTTTTTAAATGTTTTACTTAATATTTCAAACATTGAGATACTGAGCATCTCAGTCTATAGAGATTTTGCTGTGAGAAACATCCCACCTCTGACTAAACTGTAATGTGTATGCATGCCAGTTGGTTGGGTTTTTTTTTCCTAGTGATTACCTATTACAGTTCCTTTTGTACCCATCAATTAAAACATTGGTGTTTAGCCATGTGAAAGTTGCTTCTCTTCTCTGTCCTACTACCAATGCATCCAGCAGACCAAGTTGTCTGCCCATACAGATAAATCAATGGAAAGATGAGTTAATTTCATTCATCATAAAGTTCAAAATAATGACTTGGGACAACAAGTAAAGAGATCTTGAGGAAACGTTCTCAGCCTATATGGGGTGTGAAACTAAGGCATGTCATCATTCTCAGAAGTAATAGCACTCTTGGTTTTAGAATTGCTGAGTGGACTGCATGAAAATTGATCCTATATCTTGAACAGGAGTCTAGTTCTTTTCCTCATTTAGTGGAAAATGTTGTTGCCCCCTGAAGTAAAATGAAACATACATTCACACCTATGTAACCCTAATGTCTGAATCAGCAGCAAGACAGAATAATGACAACTACTGTGATTGTGCTTTTTTTCCTGAAGGATTCACCAGGGATGGTCATTAAGATTTGTTTTTAAAAGCCTGACTAACGTCCATTGACATGACTGATGTATGCTGCAAATTACTGATGATATGAGAAAACGTTTAAATAAAAAAAAAAATAAAAAAATAGTCAGGCTTCTCAGGATACCAGCTGATGAGGGCTTGTTTGTCAAACCACACCATGGTGCAAACAAGTCTGAGCATTGCTGGGTCCCTTATATGTATGATCCAAATATTTATTGTGTTGTGAATGAATTAATAAATTTTTTTTTCTAGTAAATGTTTGATTGTATTTGCTTAATTTTGTACATATGACTTCTGCTTACAAAAGATTTATTTTTTGATCTTAATGCTGTTTCTATTGGTTGAGGTATGTGTTAATGAAACGAAGAACCAGACTGACTCAGACCTTCTAACAAGGAAATGTTGGTATCTGTTATACTCGCTCTGATGTGTAAACTGAATAGCCATGGACATTATTCCAGGCTGGATGACCTCCTTATTTGAAATTTAAATTAAGAGAACCTCTAGACTTGGTAAGTATGGTTTCAAATACTTTCCTGTTTATTCCAGCTAATGACGTCTAACAGGTATTTTCACAGACCATGTGTGTTGACGTGCTTGAACACTCGACAAGTGTTCAACTCCCTTGAAATACATGCAGAGTATTATATAGGGCTAAACTATTATACGTTAGCTATTCACTTTGGGTTTTAAACTAGCAAATACTAATTGGCATTGCAACAAAGCCAATTAATAGCTATGGGTACTACTAGGTAAAAATGTTGGAAAACTAATTAGGAAATGGCTAGCAAATTTATTTCAAAACTATGAGAAACCTCTCTGTCAGAAAAGAAGGGGACTACATTGTTGGAATTTATCTCAATTTTCTTTTATTTCTTTAAATCCACTTATTTTGATGAGAAGTTCCTGTTAAGTCAGGTGATGCTGAGCTTCTGAAACAGGCTAGTTTAATATTACCTCAGTATATGCCCTGGATTCGATGCTGAGAAGGCATACTGATTTTATTGTATTTAAGGGAATTTTTACTTCTGCATTTTTAATCTGTTTTAATTTCCTAGAATATTTAATTGTAGGTTGTAACTAACTAATTAGGATAGCTAGGAACAGTGGCTAAAAAAGGGAGTAAGTTAAGCATAATTCTTGATGGATTTTTCTCCTTATTTTTTCATATACCACTTAATCCTGAAGCAAACAAGAATAACAGACAAGGGTATAGACAATAATCTTTATAAATTAGGAATTGAATATACTGCATTAGTTATATCATACCTAATGAAAGCTTGTTCTCAATGCTAAGGTATTATGTACAATTAAGTTTCGCCTTTTCCCATTTATGCATGCACTGTATGCCATTATACCTACTGGAAAATGTTTCTACAGGCCAAGAGCTGCAAAAGATATTTCAGTACAGCAGATACACCTTTTTTTTTTTTTTTTTTTTTTTCCCCTAGCACAGTTATTCTGATGAAAACATAAATGCCATGGTACAATGTATTTCTAACCAAAACAGTTGTGCATTGTACTAACTTTTGCATTTGAAGGCTTTTCTTCAGACACTCATGCCTATCCAACAAAGTAGGCAATTTTGTGCCCATATAAATTGCCATTTGTCTAAATCCCGGTGAAATCAATGTACTCAAAGTTAATGTTGGCCATTAATTTCAGTGGGATGCAAGTATGTGTCTTAAGTGCTTTGTTAAAGAGGAATCAATATAAGCATATGCCAAAATGTCTTTCATTATTACAGTTGGGGAACAGACTGCAATTATGATTCAAAACATAAAAGGTACAATAGACATCTATGATTAGGCAATGAAATATCACTTTAATAAGCATAGTGCAGACAGTTTGTTTTGCAATAAGTAAACTTGTATAAAATTCATTGACTTTTTCATTCTTTCAGATCTGTGTGCTCTCTTTTAAGAGAGGTTTTTTAGTTTTATGCACAAAGTTTTCCTGATGTTCTTCCAGCAGAAAGGCTGGGTTTGCATGCATTTATTCTAGTGCCAAACTTGAATTTTACTGGGAAATGAGGAAACAGCAGAGCAGACCTTTTTTTTTTTTTTTTTTTCCAGAGCAGCATGCAACAGATAGGTGTAATTAACTGGGTTTTTTTAAAAAAGGAGAAATTCTGTCCACTACATGTCAAAGAGCTAATTATGTTTCTGTTGTGGCACTCAAAGTCAATATTGTCAGCTCTTCTTAGTTCTAATCCTCTACACTGAGTTTTGATGGGCCAGGTGAAATATCCCCTTCAGCACCTTACTGCAATTCTTGTCAATCATCTTGCCATGAAAAACATGCATATTACAAAGGCTTTGGCAACACTGCATCTGATTTCAGTCTTTAATCTTATATGCACCTTAAGAAAACACCATTCCAACTACTGACGTTCTGTTTGGGACGTGAATGGGATCCTATTTGCTGTGGGAAACAAAAGAAAATGATCTCATCTTTAATGGATATAATGGAACTCTTTGGCCATCGCAGTATAAAGGCTTAGTACTAAACGACTGATCTAGGAAGAAAACAATTAGGATGGTGAACTGGTGCAGAAATTAAGCACAATAACTCATGTGAATAAGTCAGAAAATGTGTATTTATTTATTCATTATGTAATTGTAAAATACCTCATTTCAAGCACTGTTGGAGTTAGGAGAGTGTCCTTTTTTTTGTAACTCCTAGACTTTCTTTGCCAGGAGTTCTGTTCACTGAAGTCCATTTCTAAGCATGGTACTGTATGTGCCTTTTTTTTTGTTGTTTCTTATAGACAAGATCTAGCATATCTAAAATCTTCTGGTCCTACAATGGAAAATTAACATCATCCCTAAGAAACTGGAATATAAACTAATAAGGCAGGCTTCCAGAATCTGATTGCATCAGTCAGAAAGATACAGTATGAAGAGAAAAGTGGATATTCCCTGGGGGATAGTGTGAAATGGAGACCAGTCTTGTTTGAACAAGGTGTTTTGCATTGTTAGCTAGGTAGAGGTATTGGGAGTTGCAGCCTGTCAGAACCAGCATCTCCAAGGAGGGGGTGGGGGGAATTTTTTCCAGGTAAAATTTCAGCAGTTTGTGGTAGAGTAGGTCCAATACACTAATACAATAACTTAAAGAAACCCTTTATACTCCATTAAAGATACCCTTTCTGTGCCTCCTCCTCTGTTTTCCTTCAGATCATATGAAGACCAGAAAGGCTGTTAGGTTTTTTCCGTCCTTCTTCCCTTTACCTTAAAGCAACATGGGAATCAGGCTTGCTCTTCCTTGTTTTGCCATAGAACTGAACAGCAAGATCCCTCGTCTTAAATTGAGGAGATTTTTTTTCCCAAGGCTGTGTGAGGAGTTAGAATTAGCTAGGTGGTAACATAACTAAAATCTAAACCAAAAGGACTATAGATACCTGTTCAGTCTTTGTTAGAACATTGTGTAACTCCAGTAAAATAAAATACCAGGGGGAAGAAAACAGTGAAAAAAAGACAGCTTTTAGGCTTTAAACAAAAATCAAGAAAATAAATAAATGTTCCCTTCTTAATAGGCTCACTGTGAGACAAGGCCCAAATATACTATTCCATTGCGTACTCCTAACAAAACAGTCAGAATTGAAAGCTTGTTTTATTTTTATCTCTTACTAATGTGTGAATGAACTGTAATGCAGCCAACCAATATTCTATTCACACTGTATCAGAGCAACAGGTTACATAGCAGCTTTTAGCTTTACGCAGGAAGTTGAGCTGTCGTACGACGCCTTGGTTTGTAACGCAATTAGTGATGCACAGCAATCTTTATTTAAACACCTTTGTTCAACAGGGACAAAGGATTGAGCTTTGGTATTTTTATTTAATCTTGATAATCTTCCTTTTTGTGTCTCTCTCAAAGGATCAAGAGGAAGTGCCTTAATTTTCAACTTCACTTGAAGGCAAGTTGTACAAACACAGCTGAAAACATCGGGAAACCCAGGCAGTCAACTAATGGAGTCAACTAATGTTCTGCTGGCAAGAGACTCCTGAATAATTGGGAGATGTTGTTAGGCACAGTAGTTTGGACAGCAGAGTGTTCATACTCTGATAGCACTGTTCAGTTTGGCTAGCTTAGATGTGTGATTCCCGTAATGCAGAAAGCAGAGACTATTAACCATACAAGAGGAAGCAATTCAAAGAATACAGGCTGCTTTGAAGACTTAAGCAATGGCTCTCAGATTGTCAAAGGACTGGGATCTAACTGAATCATGAGAGCACTTTTGATTTTTGCCTCTTTAATTCTCATTGAGCTTATTTCTTAGAGATATTTCAAACATGGGAAAAATAAGGAGAAGTCTCTTGATGCTTCAGACTTTGCATTGATTTCTGGCTTTGTTCATCCTACATATATTTGGAATACTTTGAAATTCCAGGTCAGGACTTTGGTTCTTGTCCTTAATTAGGGATTTAATTGTATTATTCCTTGGTCCTTGAATTTTTCATGTTCCACTTTTTTGCAAGATGTTCGTTCTATTTTACTTAGTTACTTTTAGTCCTATTTAAGTGTTAATAAATGAATTCCCTTTGGATGGGGTAAGAGTCCAATGTATTTGTAAGACAGCATTTCAGAATTTTCTACTTGCACCTTCCTTTAACTCCCTTGTACTTTCCAAATCTGGAAATGTGACAGCTCCAGAGGAGGCAGTTCTAAATAAGTCCTAGCCTTAGCTGTGGTATAGTCCCTATGGAAGAATAAGAGGCCAACCGTTGTGAGTCTTTACAGTTGGACCTTCTGAAGGGCATCATCTTTCCTTAATGCCAAAATGCATCAAATTCACCAGCTGTAACAACAGCACCTCAGGGTTTCCATGACAGTAGCAAAGCAGAACATCTGATGAAATCTGCTTGTGAAATGCAAGGTCGCCTTCTCTGTCATTGTGGTTACTGAGAGCAATAAGATCTTGCATTTTTGTATCGAGTAGCAAATTCTCAAAGTGCAGAAAGCTACCCTGGAGTGATGAGATTGTCCATGTGTGGGGCTTAAACATCTCTGTGAGGCCACCTCATTGTCTTACATTCTAGTTCTGGAAGTTCTAATGTTTCCCAAGTTCACAAGTTGGGTGAACGTTTGCTTTAAGCTATTGAGTTGATGCCTAAGAACAGCAGAGAGGGGTGCTCACTTGGATCTACGTTATTGATTGAAGCATTCTCCCTCACTGTACTTCAGTGAAGTGTAGCCAAGAACCACAAGATAAGAAT
Organism: Aramus guarauna; assembly: GCA_013400195.1. Taxonomy (NCBI): domain Eukaryota; kingdom Metazoa; phylum Chordata; class Aves; order Gruiformes; family Aramidae; genus Aramus; species Aramus guarauna. The sequence goes on along the minus strand of VXBL01009141.1, from coordinate 84,586 downwards.
TAATATAAGTGACAAGGGAGTTTCTCAGACTGTGCCAGTGCACATTAGCCTGGCTGAAGAGAAAAACAAGCTGATACTTGAGTCTTTTGAGTTGCGAAGGGTCTGGTCAGTCCTTGAAGGGGAAGCACATGAATGGCCCAGTTGTCATCGCATTTTATTTTTCCTCTAACTTTGACTAATGGTGCATTTCCTCTGGCCTCCCACGGGCCGTCCGTGGCTGACTTGCTTTGTCACTCTTCACGTCTAGTCGCTGCCTTTACTGTCCACCCTGTTCCCATGGCAGGAACCCGGTGTCCTCTAAAAAAACGCACAGGCACAAACCATCTGTCATTCTCCCCACTCCTCTTTCAAGTGACCACTTCCCATATTGTGTGGCCTTGCAGGCTGAGAGCAGTCTGCCTCCCCCCCTGCATGCCTGGAGTACATGCCAACTCTCTCCTCGCTTGATAAGGGACCTCCTGACATTCTGCCTGTAAAAATACTAATAGGCATCTCCCTGTTGATAACCAGCACTGCCTTTTTGTTCTGTTCATGGGGTGATAAGTTGTCTGGATCAACAAGGAATTGTCCCTTTTGCCACTTTGCAGCCGAAGTTATTAGGGTCAAATTAGGTGTGAGTTGTGAAATTAATTGTTGCAACTACAAATAATTTGCCATGTGCTATGGACAAAGGAAAAAAAGAAGCTGGAGAATAGAAGGGGAAATTATTGTAGTGCACAAAGAACCAAAGTGATCAGGAAGGAGGGAGGAGAGAATGGCTGGCAATGGTGTACAGGATGTTGAGCTAGGCCTGTAGGCTGTGCTGCATTTGCTCTCCTGCACCTGTGGACTGCAAAATCATAGAACAAGATAGTTCTTTAATGTCATTCAAGAGTCCTAATTAATCCACACCCAAGATGTCTTAGGGAGAGGAAGATAACTGGCTTTGCATCAGAAATAGTGCTTTTATGCATATGTTAGTTGATGATACTCCTTGTACATCTCTAGACATAGCCGCACCAGAAGCATGTTCATGAGGCTTGTAATAGGTGGTCTAAGAAAAGCTGCACCTATGGCCATTAGGTACAGCTTGGTCTGCATCAAACTGCATCTGTCAAGTGGGCAACACTGGTAATGTAGTTAGATATACTTTTATCTATAAAAATTATAAAAAAAATAATTATACAAACACTTCTTTTGTCTGCTTTGTAAAAAACTAGGAGCAATTTTGTTTTGTTTTTTTTTTCAAGTACTGGCTTGTGGAAGATGTCATAATCTGAATCACTGATCTGAATTACACGGATATAATCTCTGCTGTAAATGAAGTCCAACAGATCTATATTATAGCTGGAATTCCTAAGCTAAAAATCCAGTCCATCCTTCTGAGGCAGCACTTGATGATACACGTACAACTAATGTCTAGGAATTATGTCCTCTGAATCATGCCTTTTCCTACAGCATCGCTTAGACTCACTGCCTGGGGCCACAGCTTCTGGGGTCAGTTGTTGTTAGGGCTGCACTCACAGCGGTATTTAAGAGAGTTTATTAGAAGAAAGGAACATAGATAAACCTTCAGTTTATGTATATAAACAGTGTAACTGGCATGACCATCTTCTTCCAGAACCATTAACTAAGTTTGGGAGAAGGAAGATGCAACTCAGAGGTCAAAGCTATGAAAGCAAAGCTTGTTTGACACACCAAGAGCTCTGTGTGAATTTGATTCTAACTTCAGAAACTCGGGACCTGCAAAGGGCAGGATGGGAAGGGAGGATAGTGCAACACCCACTGAAAAGCCTTTGTTTTCTGGGGTCAGAAGCCTGAATTTTGTGCCTAAAATACAAAGCTGAAGGTGTGCTGGATTTGCTTGGAAATGCTGCAAAGCTATTCTCATTTCCTGTAACTATTGCGAGGTTGGCCTTCTTCCATGGCTAAGCCCCAGTTCTTAGCTAGCCAGAATGAAGTGGCAGGAGAAATTCACTGTCTCTTTCATCTTATAGTGTATCCAGGAAGGCAAGGACCAAGACTTTGAACCATGAATTCCTAAGTCTGTGGTTTGATTTGCTGCAGTAGAAACTGGGTTTTAAGGGTTTTGTCTTTTCTTACCAAAGCTAATTATTAATTGCATCTTCTTTTCTCTAGACACTGCTACAAGGAATGACTGCCTTCTGTGCTGATGACAGATCTGCCCCTCTGTTATCAGGCACTGCTCTTTTGCCATCTCAGTTTCATAACAATTGCCTCTGCCTGAGAGCCAGTGGAGCAGCCGTGTTGGGCAAAGCCGTTCTCTGAGGAGGAGAATGATGGATGATGGAGTGATTCCCTTTGAGGTGGTTGGGCCACTGAGGTTGTGTTAATTTTTTTATCTCCCCTATATTCCCCCTTTCCCTGCTCTGAATTCTTAAAACGAAACATGGCATTGCTGTATGAGCAACATACACAGATGATGCTATAGTAACTTGAAAAAAACATATTTTATGGTACTGCTATGCATTACTTTTATCAAAATTGTCAGGAAAGAGATAATTGCTACAGGTGGCAGAGGCTGCCAGATGACCATCAGAGGGTACATAGGGAATAAATTTAACTGCCAAATTTCTGGTGTTTATGTCAGTGTTTCCTTTTCTCTCATTACTGTCATATTTGTCATTTTGCTACAGCTTGCATATTGGCCTCCCTCCTGTGCTCAAGGAAGAAGCAGGTCTGGTACCCATACTATGCTGAAGTTCTGTTGGGCTCTAGGGAATGGGTTTGCAGTGATGCAGTTACACTGGCACAAAACTCTGGAGGTGTTGTACCAGAACAAAGCAAAGTTTGTCTGGAAGCAGCTTGCTCTGAAAAGTGTCTGCAAGCAGTACAGATGTCTTCATGGCAATGGGTTCTTAGGACTGGATCTCAGCTGTATTGAGAATCAGCTTTGTATTCACATACTTCCCTGAAATATTCTCTAATAGTTGATTTGAGCAGTCTTTAGCAGAGATCGTATTTCTAGTTTGGGATTCCCTTTATGCATCTTTCATTAATATGGGGATTCTCCGCAATCAGAGACCAGCACCACAGAACAGCTGGATCCATTTTGGCTTGACAAGGGACATGGGCATTTTTATATATATATTTATGGCTCTCATGAACATTTAGAATGCTTTTTATAAATATTAAAAATAATCAAGGGTTCTGGAAAGAATTCTTCCTGCATTGCCATCATCTGCAGGAGTTCTTCCATCTTCCTCTAGAATATGTATTACTAGCTGACACTGTGAACTAACTGGTCCAGTCTGGGAATTTCTAGCTACAGCTAGAGGAAAAGGGAGGGTGTGAAGGGAATTGGTATCTCTTGATCATCAGAGAGAGCAAATATAATACAGGCGGCAGCCTGGCTGCCACTAGAGCAAGTCAGAAGCAAGAAGCTTCCAAGCAGGCACCTCACAAAGCTCCCCAGGGTTTTGCTCTGCCTGCTGCACCCGCTGTGGTTACTTGGTAGGTTACTTGCCCTGCTTGTCTTGAGGTAGCTACAGTTGAAGCATATGTTTTCCATTTAGAGCTTGGAGGATGCCCAGGTCCGACTTGGCATGCTGTCTGCACTGGGCATCAGCAGTACAGATGTGGAAACCACAAACCCGATTAATATGAACCTAGAGTAAAAACTCAAATAAGCTTATAAATAAAACCAGACTTGCAGATTATTTGTTTCCATATTAGTCTATAATAGACCCTACTCAATATGTTTGTTTTATTTGGTTTGGTGACCGACATAGGTATTTATATTTCCAATAAAAATTTAAATCAGAATACAACAGACAAAGTAAGCTTAAATTATTTGTGCAGAAGATGATTGCAACTGTCTGAAGCATGTAAATCCTTACATGAAATGTTAGCCTGCTTTGAACAGAGATGTGACAAACTCCTCAGTATTTAACTTACCATTCTATCATAGCTCCAAATCCTACATTTATTTATTAAAATGAACTCCTAAATGCACTCTAATACTCAATGAACAGTCCAGAGGTGTTGGATGGCTTGATGGGTCTAATTCTTGGTGTAAGCACCATCTGTTTGATCTTGGTTGAGTCACTAAATGATCCCCATGTCTTAGCCTAAAGTAGTGACTGGTTTTTTTTTTCCTCTGCCAGTCTCCTGCTGAGCTCTCGGCATGCTTGAGGACCTCCAGTGCTCCTTTCTAGCGCAACTTCAGCTGCTCCAGTGCAGGCAATGAAACCATTCAGAGAAGAGAGTTACAAAGAACCATCTGAGAAGATTCTTCAACAGTGCTGACAAAAGTTTTACTCAGTGGAGATTTCTTCCTGGGAACTGCTGGCGCTTTTTCCAAGGTGAGATTGCCTTAATTCAGCTCCATTTAAGCATAGCTGTACCAGAAAAAATCTATGGCTTGGCAGCAGTAGGACATCTAGTTTATTTTGCCTGTACTATACCTGCACAAAGCCTGACAAGTCTTTGAATTGAGACTTCTTGTACCAAGGCCTTGTACACATCTATGATAAGCAGCATCTACAAGTGATCAGTTAAGCCTACCTAGCTTTCAGACGATACCAAGGTGACGTAACTGGAATTGTGTTTCTCTCCCCTAGACCTAAATAGACGGAAATAAGCACTTCCACATGCTGGTTTGGATCTCACATAGGCTGTCAAGGGAGCATGCAGTTCTTGCATCCCAGTGGGATGAACCTGAGCCTTGGATAAGTATTTGCAGTGACTTTTTTGTGCTAGTGGGGCTCTAAGACAAATAAACAAACAGTGCTCTCTTCCCATCTTTGCCTTGCAAAAGCATGAGGGAAAAAATTCTAACACCCTTTGTTAGGATGTCAATGCCAGAGGAAAGACACCAGCAGTTATTCCACTCAAATGTCCAGTTTTTCTTTCCAATTGTTTCTCTGGGTTCCTTTTTTATTTTTTTCTCCTCTTCAGCTGGTTGAGCGATGGCCTGTTCTTATGAAATAAGTTTTCAGCTTCACAATGGTCCTGACTTCTCATTGTTTGAAAGGCAAGAGGATCACTCAAAGTAAACTCTCTCATGCTAGATAGTGTTTTTCCATATGGAAATGTTGGAGGACCACTCTGTGCTGGCAGCCCAGAAAGGCCAGAAGATGCCTTCAGACTCCCCAGGTGCCTCTGTGTTTGTTTTCTAATGTTACTGCACATACGATATCATTAATATTATGTCCAAAGTTTGTCTTTTTAAACAGAGTCAACACATCTAACCTCTTAGTCAGCCACAGGGAAAAAAAGAAAGGATTAAGTCAACGCTGTAAGGAATTAACCCTTTCTATTGCCCAGAGAAGAAATCAAAGATGATATGACACACACACACACACCCCTCCCCCCCAAATTGCAGAAGGGACTTAACTGTTTTCTCTCACAAAGTAGTGGAAATAATTCCTCTCACTTTGGCACTCAGATGTAAAATGCAACAGCCTGTGTCCTGCAGGAATCGGAAAACACTAGTGACTTACAAGACACCATTCTCTTTCCCGTGGTACATTCCATTGAAGGGCAGGAAATTTCCTTCCCACCCACCTCTTTTTTTTTTTGAATCTCCATTTCCCTGTGGGCTGCCTCAGGTACTGGGCTAGGCTTGGCATGTAGACACAATTAGAAATATAGGCGAGACTGCATGGAGCAAAGTGTCCAAGTGCTGAGTGAGTGCCCAATGGGCCGTAGCAAAATGCACAACCAAGTCAAAGAAAAATGGAAAATATTTCATAAAATTCATCTTTGCATCCCTTTTTCCTCTCTTGATATATGGCCCCTTATTCACAGCTGCCCGGGCCCTGGCCCGTGTGTAAATATGTCAGTGCACCAATGAGACGGAACATGGTCACAGAAATGCCGGCGGCTATTCCCAGATAAAACGCTGAGCTGGAGCCGAGGCGTTTATTGTAAATAAAGATCAAGGCAAAGCAGCAACATTTCTGTTCAACTCACGCTTGCCAAGGTTACTAGTCCAGCTCCTTTCACGACTACCATATGTCCGCTGGATTTCCCCTTCCAGAAAGTGACATGTTACTCTTCTGACAGCTCTGTAGCCATTGCAAGTTCCTCGATACTTTCCATGTGTTGCTTTACAATAACCTGAAAACATTGATGGCAGATGGAGCAATGGGTGTATGTGTGGGCAGGGAGGGGAGAGATAGACTTCCAATTGTTCAGCTCTAATACCACTGTATCGTAACAGTAACTTTGTGGGGCCTGGGACACAGTAATGCTTTTTTTGGTTCTGCTCAGTAGAGGGCACTGGATCCTATAAATAGGAATTGATACAGTGAAGCACAAAGGATTTGATAGCTTTAGCAGATGGGCTAATCCTTTTTCCTCTGGATACTGGTGGTGTGGAAGAGAAGTCTGCAGCTCTGTCTGCTGCATGCCAATTGACCGAGAGACAACCATGGCATGCGTTAGCAGATGATAAACTTGTGTCTTTTACATATATTTTTTATTTTAATTAAAGTGATAGCTACAAAAATCAGTCATCTGGAACTCAGGTTGGCTAAAGAACTAGCCATCTGGCATCCTTCTGAACCGCAACACCAGCCAGCTGACACAACCAGGGGGAGATGCAAGCACCTACAAACTAGAGCCTGAACAGCCAGGCTGGGGTGGAAACTGGTTGAATTGTGCAGGCTTGTTCCTACAGTCTGCAGGGGAACTATAGGAGTGGTCTGAGAGGAGCTGGCTGAATTAGGGAGTTTAGCCTTCTTTGGATCAACAGCAATAAAGTCCCCACAATTTTACTACTAAGTTATCATTTTTTCCAATGAGTTCATCTTGTTCTCAGCAATACCCACAAACAACACACTGTCAATCCATTCTGCTGTCCCTCTTTCATCGCTGAGTTCCCTTTGCTGTGTTCTGGGGGTTGCATCTACCTCACTCATGGCTCACATGAGCTGTAAGCCAAAGGGACTAACAAAAAATATTAGGAATGTAGCTTTTTCAGATGAATTTTTTAAGTTTAGATGGATCTTGTGCATGTATGTTGTAACATAATTCTTTTAATAATAAATGTTTTAATGCTAATAAAGAACGTATATTACAAAAATCTTCCTAAGCCTTCATCTGGCACTAGTCTAACATGTTGAAAATTTGGCACAATTTACTCATATAATTCAAGAATAAGAGCTGAAATTATTCATTCTCCACATTGACAGATACTGACCTAGGTTCTTGAGCTGACCTAGGATGCTTCACTTTAGATGACAGCTCCAAATGCAAGAAGATTGAATACCACCACAATATATGCTTCATGTCTGCTGAAAGGGAACTACAAGGCAATGCTGTTCCCCAAAAGCAGCTAGTTAGTTATTGATTCATTTATACTTCTATAGCAACACATCTCACCACACCCTAGCAATTGCCAGACCCAAGCTAGAGGTTAAATGTGCTGGAAAATGTGGCAGTAGCTTCCAGCATTTGCTGATTCCTAAGCTTAGTGGGACTTGAGCATGCCTGCCTTGCATAGCAGCAAGATAAATCTCAGAGCTGGGAGAGAGGAGCAGCTTTTCTTTCACACACCCTCTCTCTCACAAGTCTGAGCTCCTGCCTTTGCCTTGGCAATGCAACATATGGTTCATGAGCTGCCCGTGTGCCATAGGTGGCGGGCCCTTGGCCTGTAGTGCTATGCTGCTGTTCCCATTTAAATCAGATAGAAGCCATGATTGCTAAGGGTTGTGGGTTTGAGTTTTTTAATTAAATAGGTCAGCAGGCCCTAACAGTTGGCAGCCATCTCCAATCCAGGAGCTGCGTGATGAAAGGACATATTATGGCAGGCTCCAGTGTATCTTTTTATCTGTCCTACTTGGTACGGCATGTTCCAGGTGGAGACTGGCAGGATGCTAGTGCTAAACCCTGCCCTACTGCTGTTCCCTAGTGACAGCAGCAGCATCCTGGCTCCTCATCCCGTGTTCAGATCCCAGCTCCTTTTGACTGCCCTGGAAACTACTGCTCCCATCTCATTTCTTTGATACGTGGAGACTTCGTGACTTGGGCATGTTATTCTGGGAAGGGCAATCAATCCCTTTTAACTCCTTTGCAAACAGATGTACTCTTGAAGGGGTTCCTATAGTCTGTATTAGGCTAAACCTAGTCTGCATTTTGTAACCAACTTCAACTTTCACTGCAGAAGCCTGATACTGTACCTTCATTTCTGGTACTATAAATCATTATTCCTTAACACCACTCTGTAGAGAAGTAGGTAGATGATAAACTTGGCCATAAGTTGGTTCAGTAGCAACTTCCCTTAGCAGTTTTAAAGTGTGATTTTTTTGATTTATTTTTCTTTTAAACAGTTCCTTAACAGGTTAATGGGGTACACAGACAGGAGACTTCTGCTTTATCCCCTGGAGCCCTGATAATTTGAGGTGTTGCCTGGCTCAGCTCCTGGATGTGAGAGGAAGGAGTAAGTTGCACTTTTCCCAAGTGATTTTCTGATGCTCACTGGTGGAGAACAGACACGATTCACTCCAGAAGGTACTGCTCAGTGCTCTCAGGTGTCTGCATAAGCACCCACAAGATTTCCCTCTCCTCAGGAAAGGCTGGTGTCAGCCCTGGCTAACTCTCAGAGGCCTGACATCAAACTGTGTAGAGTTTTGTTAGAAGTTGACTGAAAATGTGGTGCTGGTATTATCTGTCACTGGCTGAAACAAAAGCCAAATGTTGATGAATGTCTGATCCTAAAAGTAAACAGTTTGATTTTTTTTTTTGTCTTTGCAAGTCAGGGGCCCTCTAGGGTTTTATCTGATTTTGGCAATCTCCTGCACATTTTGGGGCCTGGAGCATGGTTTTAATTGTTACATCACAAAAGTTGCCAAATAACATTGAATGCTCCTTAAAAACTCTCTCAATTTTATGGAACTTCTCAACGGCTTGACTAATACAATAATTACTGGAACTCGGCTATGTTGCCTAGTGGCAAATGGAATTTTTTCATAATGATGATGTCTGTCGTTAATAGCAGGATTTGTTCTTTCTCTCAGCGGGAGAGAGGCCAGAAAGCCATGGTATCTGTCTTTTTTAATGACAGCCAACAGCAAACGGATAAAATAATCAATTATATCTACAGATAGGTAGATAAAGTGTAATTTATCATGTCAAAAACAAAAATGTTTTTAATTGGGCTGTTAATCATTTTGTAATTTTAACTAAAGAGATGGGGCCTCTAGTTTTTGCTCAGACATCACTAATATTTCATACAACATTAGCTGATCTTATTATAGCTTTAATAATAGTGTTTACTACTAACTGCCAAAATATAAAATGCAATTTCTGCTCTCATTAGCTGAAGTCCTTGCAGTTATAAAGAGAATGCCCTTCCCTTTTATTTTTCTCCTTCTAGAAAGATCCAGGGAAAAAAAAGGATTCAGCTGACTAATCAGGTGTTTCTAGAATATGCTGATCTTTCTGTTTGATTAGAAGTGCCCATACTAGTTACCAATGCATTACTGAAATGATGATTTTTATTATTATTATTATTAATAATTTTACAGCAAAGCATATAAGCAGATTAGTGTAACAGAGCAAAGATTGGAAGTTGGGAGTTTTGATTTCCAGCCACACCTGTGTCATCTTGTGAGAAGCTGGGCAGATCATTTAATCCCTCCTAACTTGTTCTCCCTGTCTGTAATGTGGGTATTAGATAGCTGCCTCATCAGGCAAAGATAGAGTATGTAAGCGTTGTGAGATTCCTGAAAACGTGTAATAAAAATGGCGAACATTTGCATGGATGGCTGCAATAGCAGCCTCTCTGACAGCTAGCTCTTTGAGGAAGGAAATGGGGAGTTTAGGGCTGGAACTAAATCTTCCCCATATTGTAAATGAAAACATCCTCATGATGCTGCCTAATTTCAAGATCAGTGAGAAATCATCTACCAGAAAAATCTCACAACACTGGGGTACTTTGGCTGTCTACGCTTTTGTTGTTATTCTTGTCCATGTCATGAGCAGATGCCCTGTGTGGGACCAGATCTCTGTTTTACCTATAAATTCTACATTAAAAAAAAAAA
>VXBL01009141.1:15619-74566 GCA_013400195.1 Aramus guarauna | reverse complement strand
AAAAAAAAAAAGGCCAGCCATGCTAGGCAAAGAAATGTTGTGATTCTTGAGCATTCCTTTGTCTCAAATACACTGGAATTACTTCCATGCCTCATAAGTGTTTTACAGAGGCAAATTACTCTCCATTCCTCTTAACCTGGTTTCCCTCTGAAAAGCCCTACCTGCCTTAAATGAAGAGCCAGACTCTAGAGTACCTGTTTGGGAGCAGAACATGCACTTAATGTTGTTTGGCAAGGGCAGATTTCACTTTCAGTGTTATGGTGGTTCTGGGTTTAATTTTATGTCCACAGCATCTCCCACTGATGCATGTAACACAGAGAGGGGCAGGACTGCCCTTCCTGTAACTGGATCTTCCCTGGGAGTGGGGGAAATTTAGTGGATTGAGTGGATTTTTACAGGTCTAATGCCAGGATTGAGGTTGTATTCATACTGGGAAACAGGGAGGAGAGGCTTTGGGGCTGGCTAGCCCAAGCATAAATAAATTGGAGGTGCACAAACGTTCAAAAAATTCCCAGAGAGTCACGTTGCACAACTTAATAGGCCTGGTGCCTTCACCTGTGCCAATTTTATGTGACTCTTAACTCTGGCGTTAAATAAAAACGAGACTTGCTCTAATGACATCAACAGCCTGCGGTGAAGAAAATATGCTGCTGCTTTGATACAGATCCCCTTTTAAGGAGGACACAGTAGACAGCCAAGGCTCTTTTTCCCATCTGTTAAGTGAATGTTATGATTCCTTGCTCAGAAGCATGCCCTCAGCAACACTCCTCCACTTTCAGTGTTACACTAGATGATTTTTAATAAGAATATGGTTATCTGCTGCCCCTGTTTTTGCCACCTTGACTTTACTCTCCTTCTCCATTACATGAAAGGATGGAAAAGGGGGACATGAGTTGGCTGGGGGAGGGGAGCAAATAGTATGGGGAGGGTGTTAAATGAACCAGCTGTTATGTGTGAAGTATCTGCTTTCTAATTGCTTCTGTTGGAATTCAGGGGGAAAAGGCACTGGCTACACTTAATTAATAAGGCAGGACTCACATAAACTCCAGCTGTGAGCACAGGACTGGTCTTTAAAGGATAAGCTCAGGAGGTGGGGCAGGGAGTTTGATTTCCTTGCACTAAACCTTATCACATGCTGCTGGTAGTGTGTGTGTCCACTTAAGCTTTTTGGTTGGTCTGTCTGAACCAGACATGAGGTATCTGTTGCTGTCCACGTGCCCCACTGCAAGAAAAATGATCTGTCCTCAGAAATCAAAGGTGTGAGGCTGTGTTTCAGCCTAGGGTGAAACTGCTGTGTTTTCACTCGAGCTTGGAATCCCTAAAAAAATGGAGATGTTTGGATCAAAGGTTTTTGTTCAGACTGAACAAAAGCATGGGCTTTTGCAGCTGGACCCAGATATCAGTTTGCCTCTTGGTCCTCTTTTCTAGTTCCAGAGGGTTGGATTTGGCATCCTGTCAGTATCTCTCTCTCATCTGGGCTGTTGTGCAGCTGATGCCTCCAGACCATGTCCAAAGGCCATTTTCCAATCATCCCTTTGAGCAGAACAATGCCAAGTTCATTTCTCTCTTATTTATTTTTTTTTTTTGAGAGGGACTCAAAAAGATCATCAGGAACTTCCCTGAGTTACATACAATGCCCCTAAAACCCACATGAAAATGCAAATGCCACGGTTTTCCCCATTTGGTCCTGCTTCAGGTCTCACTGCCATAGGACACCCCCCACCACCAGTGCAATGTCTTCCCAGTCAGAGCACAGCAGTACTGGGGTCTATGCTGGGACCTCTTCCACTTCCTATGAGATGACATCTCTGGATTTCAAAGCTTGTTGTTTGTGTGTTACATTAGAAAACAGTGAAATCAGAAAAAAAGGTGGAGGGGATGTTCCCATGTAGTTAGGAGCCTGTTTTTCCTCACTGGCTGTGGAGGGAAATGAGCTTCCTGCTTAAGATGAGGTGTCATTTGCTGGATGGAAACCTTTGTGTCCCAGCTGGCCTGCTCCTTTGGGTGCCACCACTCAGGGCAGGTCTCTTCCAGTGTGATCGCTCTCCGTCCCAGGCCCTCTCCTTTCCTGGCCCCATACTCCTGCCTTGCATCTGTCCTGATGCTCCTCAGGTGAGTGCTAGGGTCAGCACATGGGAGGGGACATGGCCAGGTAGCTGCAAATGGATTGGGAAAGGAGGAGTGCTCGTTTTGGCATGGAGAGCCCAGCTGTTTGTTCTCACTGCATCCTTCCTTCCCAGGCTGTAGCTGAGCATTTGACGTTTTCATGCCCCTTTACCCCCTCTCTCTGCTTGGGATCACCCCCCCCACCTTTCACAAGCTCCGAAAATGCAAGAACCCTTCAGATTTCTGGTCAGAGCCCATTGTGCTTTTGAAAGCTAAAATAATCCAAGGCGGAAGCATTCAGGAGGATTTTAGTGTTTCACTGCTCCTGATTTCAGTGACAGCTAGGTCTGGTGTGGGACTAAACACAAGGATACGTCAATAGCACCAGTCCCTTGAGGTAGCTGCATGGAGCGGGACTTCCCACCTGGACAGAAAAACAATTCTCGGGTGTTACAGCATATTTCCAAGCAAGCAAGGTGGGGCCTGACTTTGCAAAGCTCTATAAACAGCAGCTCTTTGTCTCCTCTATTCACCTTGAATGTGTTGTTAGTTTCAAAGGTTGGTTTCAAAGTGCTGATTCAGAGCCACCAGCCATATTGTTTTATCTGAGGAGATTAGGGCTGAGAATGTTGTGGTTTTGTGGTGAAAAGACTCCATTGGAAAATGCAGCATATTTGACATGAGACTGTTATTTATGCTCAAATAACCATCTCATTTATGGATGAGGAGTCTTTTTTTTTTTTCCTTTTCAAGTTTAGATCAATCATGTATGAAGACAAACTCCCACTCAGCCTCGCTTGGCCCCTAATACTTTCATTTCATTCTTCTTCTGCTCATTATTTTATGATTTTGTCCTTGACTGCTACATTCTCTCTTGTTCTCCCTTACATGCACCATTAAGGAGGGAAAGAACTTACATTTAAAGCTCAAGCCATAAATAATGTTTTATACAGATGCTAAGATTATTAAATCCTTCTAGGTAGCCTCCCTCTTACTTTTACAGCTCATCTGATTAGAGGGGACATATTCTTTTGAAAATTGTCTTAACTACTTCTGGTTTGCTTTTGTAAGCAGACCTGAGAAGACAGGATCTGGCTGTATGCATTGTTGATCCAAAGACTTGCCATAGGAATGCAAAAAAGCTTGCCTGCAAGAGAACTGATTGTTGGCATGGAAAAAAAAAAACTTCAGAGAAGCCCTGTAATTCTGAGATGGCATCGACTTTCTAAATACAGACAAATCTACAATTGAAATTGAAATCTGTCTATCTGGCAAGAGAAATGCATTCAACATAACCTTTTCTGGAGAGGGCTGACAGGTACATCAGTGGTTTAGTATGAGGAGATAGTTATGTTCAGGTAGTAACTGATTTTTGATAGCCATAGGAACTAACCCACTGGGCTCTGTGCATCGCCTCCCCGTAACTACATATCTGGCTCCTTTTGATACCAGGACCAGGCATCACAGAGCCAGGCATCTGAAGCTCAGCTTTTCCCTACAAATGCAGCCAAACCAGCTGCCGCAGTCTGCAGACATCCTGAAACTATAGTGCTGAGCTGCTCTTCATCCTGCTTGATGAAATCTGCTCACCTCAGACAGTACTTTAGGGGTATGGCCAGTTAATCAGGCCCTGCCAGTATTACAAACTATGGAGCTGAGCTCATGGAGGAAAAATATCCCTACTAGAGACAAAGCTAGTGAAAAATGCTGAAAAGCCTCACAGTAGACAGCCTACACAACAAAACTATCTCCTCCAATTAGTCCATGGTCATCAATGAGGCAAATGCCTCTGCCTCTTGAGCCAGACAGGGTGGTGTTTTAATAATAGGCATAAATCTATGGTGCTTTTCTCCTCGTGACCTAGCATATTCTGTCAGGCAAATGCATACCCCAGAGAAGGAGTAGAATTTACGTGTACAGTAAAACAATAGAGCTTCAGTGATATCAGCTGTTTGATGAACTCTAATATACATTTGCTATAAAACAGGCAGCAATTACCATAATGTGATACCCAAATAAAAACCCATGATCCATTTGCACGACAGATCTTTAATTTACTCACATTCATGTGGAAGAGACACATAAAAATGATATCCATGCTTAAAATCACTTAGAAGCAGTCTGAAAGACCCCACAGTTGCAAGTGATACTGCAGTACTTAGCTAATACTCATGTTTCGATGGCTTTGCCTTCATGATTCTTCCAGTGGTTCCTTTATGTTTTCTGGTATTTTGCCAAACACCTGTGAATCAGTGCACAACAAATATTCCTGCCATTTAATTTAGCCTTGCACAGAAAGGCTATATTAGGCCTGATGCAGACCTAATCCCAAACCTCTAAAGAGGTTTAAGGCACTCTGGTTTCACCTAATCCCGAAACCTAAACCAGAATCATTGAAAACCTCCATAACACCACAGGAATGGGCAAATAAAAGGTTTCCACTATGAAATTATTAAAAGGACACAGTGTATCTTTTGGATTTGAGACCTAAAGCTTTACCTAAGGAGCTTGGACTGTCCACAATAAAAGTGTTTATTTTGAAGATAGGAGGTTTAAAGGTTTATTTGACTAAAGGGCTGATTTCACCCCTCCCTCCCAGAAAAGAAGAGGGGTCATCTCCTAGAAGAGTGAAAAATGGGAAAAGGGATGAACAAGTAACAAGGCAGGAGCAGCCCAGCAAAGCAGCCGAAGAAAATGAAGCGCAGGTTTCTGTTTAAGCGTCAGTCATGGTGCCCTATGAGAAAGAGCAAGACCACAGCCGTTGGCGCACAACTGGGCTGCTGGTCCTTGAAGTTCCTTGCAGCAAACACGTAAGGAAAGAGTTATTGGTGACATAATAAATACATCGCTGCTGTTCGAAATGGAGAAGGTGCTCTTTTGAGATCTTACTGATGGGAGATAGCATGTAAAAACATGCACTGTAATGGAACTTTCAATTACAAATTGCATCCAACTGTAATAAATTTGCTCTTGCATTAATTCATGTTAAATTAATTGGATTCTGTCATTCTTGAATTCTGGTACCACCTTATCTTCCCATATAACTCATTATCTTTGTGTTGTGAAAGGGGTATTTAATTTTCAAGGTGACTGTAGGGAATATTAGCTGTACTGTATTCTAATAAACATTTAGCTCCTAACAAATTAAAGACCTGAAAGTATACTGCACATGTGGTTTCATTATGCATAGCATTTTATAGCAATGATCTGCTGCTCTAAAACTCTTAATTTAAATAATTTCAGCAAAACATGTAGGGAAATGCAAGGCTATATCTGTGCATTATACAGTACCGAAGGTATTTATCTGTGCTTAGGACACTCTAATAATGAGAGGCATTGCCTTCTCAGCGTACTGCATTTTCATAACCACGGAATGCTGATCAAGAGCCCTTTAGAGCATGGATTTAGGAACCAGTCTTCCTACTGATGAGAGGTTTGATACCATTTGAGTAGAAAAGCAAGCCCTAGAATTACTTTCACAAACTTACAAAAAAATCTCCATGCCTTTTTTTGCATCGATAGAAGTGGAACAGAATAGCATTTATTTAACAGCACTGCGGTACTCTAGGTGTAATTTAGCTTTGAAAGACTTTTTGGCTCCATAAGCAAAAATGGCAGGAAAACTGAAAAACAATTTTATGGGGTACCAATCTTTCTAGCTGGAATTATAGCAGTATAGCCTTGTGAGAAACTACATAAATGAGGAAGCTTTGATCTCCTGGCCAGGTGACACAAGCAAATGGTGGTTTACTTGTTTTCCTTGAGCAAGTCTTGGTGTGGCTGAAGAGCAACCGGGAATGTTTAAGGCGGGAGACTATGCCTTTCTGCAGTGCTGTCATGTGTACGTGTGTACATGACCTTTCTGAGGAGGGTGGATGGGTATGTTCCAATCCCAAATAGCAGCAACCATACAAACTGTGTTTTTTAACTGTTGCCTGATTTAATCCAATTATGACACCTAACCATTAACTTCCATTTGGACCCCCTTTAGGAGGCAACTTTCTTCTCTGAAGAGGCTGTCTGTCCAGCAAGACATCTGGAAAACTGTGTGTGGCTATGGTGCACTGAAAGACTTGGGTCTGTTTATTCCAGAACAAATTCAGGCTGACAGCAGTTGCCACAAGAGGTAAGTGCATTCAGGAACACAGTAACCCTGTGGTCAGCAGAGCTCTTGGCAAATGAATGCTGTGCAAGCAGAGTGGAAGAGAGCCTAAAACACAGCCTAGCATGCACCCCACTGCTCAAACTTCGTAACGTGAACTATGGTGAATCATGTAAGCCACAAACTGACTCGATGCACGCTCCATGACAGTAATAGCCTGACACCAGCACCCCAGCCAAGGCTGTCTCAGCTGATTCAAGCACTCCTCGCCACTGCCACAAGTCTGCTCCGTCAGATCTCAACCTTCGCACGTCCTGGTGTTCGTGTCTGCCTCTACAAAGCAGTGACACGTTTCAAGTCCAGCCTTCAAGTCCTCCCGGTGAAGGCAAGATCCTCCCGGGTTACGGAGCAGGCGGGGGCGAGAGTGGACGGGCACAAAGCCTCTCGCCGCCGCAGGACCCGCAGAGTGGAGCTGGCTGCCGGCCCCACGGGCCTCCCTTACCGGCCACATGTCCCCGTAGCTACCCGGGAGCCGGTGAGGACCCACAGGCGGCCAGGCCGGGCCGGGTGCAACGAGCACTGAGGAACTAACGGCCCGGCGGGCGCTGAGAGCGCATGCGCGCCTCCTTGCCTCCCCGTGACGTCATGAGCGGTCTGCGAGCGTGATGCTGGTGCTCGGCGCTCCTCTGTTTGCCTGGTTCCGGGGAGGCAGCCTTGGGTACAGCGGAGGATCGCCGAATTATCGCTGTCACGCTTCCTGCCTTCCCCAGGCGGAGCAGCGCTCGGTGAGACACGGCGGGGAAGAGGGGGGTGGGGTGGGGCCGCCCTGCATCCCCGCCGCCACGGAGGACTCCCGGCTCGGCCGCTGGGGAGGCGCCAGCAACGCCCGGAGGCGGCGGCGCAGCGGAGAGGACGCCCCTGCCAGGGGCGCAGCGCCACCTGCGACGCCGCGCGGGGCGTGTGTGTGTGTGCGCGCGTGTGTGTGTGCGCGCGTGTGTGTGCGCGCGCGCCTGCGCGGGGGTGTCGCCACGGGAACGCTGGAGCGGCGGTGCGCCTCAACCCGCCGCGTGCGGGGCTGGCGGCAGAGCCCGCGCGGGGCGCGCGCCGGGTGGACCGTTATCCTCCGCCCGCCTCGCGCCTCCTCTCACGGGTGACAAGAGACCGGGGCCACCCTGTGCGGGCGGTCAGCTTGGCTTGTCCCGGATACCGGGCTCGTTACCGGCACCCGGAGGGGTACGCGGAGTTTGTCCCAGCCAGAGGAGCGAGTGGGGTGGGAAGACGCCCAAGGTGGGACGAACGCTCGAGGGAGATGTGAGGCCTCTACTAGAGAAAAGTAATATTCTGATTAGAGTCTGCATCTAATTAATTGCAGTTAAGCGGCTCTGAAGCAGTTTGTCTGGAGAGTCTCTCTGCAAGGTCTGTTCTGGCAGCTGTAACACTAATGCCTTGTGCTTTGGGTTCGGAATACACCCGGTGAAATATTTAGTATCAGTGAGCCATAAATACCAAACTTAGTTGTAATGGAACTTACAATTCTAGTGTACTGAATTTTACAATGCTTCCATAATAATCCCAGTGCTTTGCTTTTAGAACCAACAGAAATTAATGTTTTTAAGGTATTTAAAAGTAAGCGATAGTGAACCAGATTACGTAAACACCACTTGAACAGATGAAGGCGAGGCAGGGAGCTGCATCTACTGCATTTTGAACCCAGTTCTGTCCACTGAAAGCACAGCCTCAGGTGGGTTGGTGCATACTCTGTGCCTTACTCCTGCCATCTGCAAAATTGTAATGGCAGTCCTCAGGAACACTTAAAAGTGCTTTAATACTCTTCAGCTGAAAGCATTTAGAAAAGTAAAATATAGTATTGTTAATAACACATATAGTGATATGAAAAAATAATACTGTATTTATCAACTGGTTAGAGCTCTGATCAACCTGATCTGGTCTCATAGCTGACCCTGCTTTGAGCTGGAGATCAGACTGCAGACCTCCTGAGGTCCCTTCCAGAGTGATTCTGTGATGGTATAATTAATACACTAATTTCATAATCCAAACTTCTATTCAGATGTAGCCTACATAAATCTACAAAACTAGCCTAATCTCAACAGATTGACTCGAGTCCCTAGGGTTTTATTTTGATTAGTATCAGAAAATGAAGGAAATCCTGCCTTAATGGATTTTTCACAGATTCGTTCATTGAAGAGGAAAGAAAAAGATGAGCACTGCTCCTTTCTCTTCACATAGTACATATCCTGGGTGTCCTGCTCCTCTTTCACGGAGCGGCAGTACCGGTGTTGTCAGATCTCGGGTAGCAGGGTTTACTTACTTTTGCTCCCTCTACTGGCAGTCTGATTCTGCAGCGAAGTATTGCACGGTTAGCAAGTATGTGAGACGTCGTCTATGTTACAGATATTTTCAGCATGGGCGCTTTGTTTGCTGTGTAGCATTTTATGGACCTAGGTGACATTCTGAATGTAATCTTGCAGTGTTTAGGTGACATCTGCATACTGATAGCTGACATTTGGATTCTTTTATTGTATATTTTTCTTCTGATAGTACTGGTTGGTTGAAATGAAAATGGCTTTACAAGTCCTTTATATGCCACTTTACAGTAGAAAATAATCTAATGTCCAGATTCGATAGCTTCATTTTGAAATGAACAAGGTAAAAAACAGGCATGGTGTGTGCTCTGGAACAAAATAGAGGAGAGATAGAAATCTGTGTGTAACTTTTACTCTTTTGAAGAGCACTTCATGTGTTTTAACACAGTATCTTTGTGACTTGTCATTCATCCAAAGCTCCTTCCACCAACCCATGATTTTAGTAGCATTTCTATGAGGCTTTTAGAGAGGGCCTCATGACTGGGAAGCTTTTCGTTAATAATTGTCCTGTCTGCATACGTTATGTGGAATATACAGGACATTTTCTATTTTTTTTCTAAATTACTACATTTTAAAGAAACTACTGGAGTAACTTCTTGTTTCTTAGTGATTCGTATTAACTTTTATTGATTTACAAGTAAACTAGTTTTTTTTCTTTTATAAAAATATCCTTGTGATCATGGAATCTAACTGTTATGGCTTGGATGTGTCATTATCAGTTCTAAAGATTCTGCAGATGGAAATTACGTTGGTGCATGCACTGAAATAGACACCAGTTTCTAATATCAGATAAATAGTCTGGTTCTGGTTTTGATGTAAGGACTTATTTTTATGTATTAGAATTACAATATTAGAATTGTAACAGAGAGCAGATCTTTTGACTAAGTACGTTATGCCTTTTGTGAGCCTGTTGACCATTGTAGAAAACTGTGAGTTTCTTTTTGCAAAGAAATGCTTAACTACTGACCCATGTATGTTCTTACATTAAAAAGAGACAAATTTTTTCGCTCTCAATCACGCAGTACATTGGGCTATATTATGTTTGTGTTTGCATAGCATTTAATTTGAGTACTATTTCTCTGCAAGCTCAGTCGTAACAACATACTATTTTATTGGAACAATAAGAACTGTAAACCAGTCATTGCTAATTAGCTCATATGGGAGATTTAATGCTGAAGATTCTGGTTTTCCAAAATCATATTCTATGAAGCACTGTCTTCATTGTGGAAAATAGCTACTCCAACTACTCTTCTGTAATAAATTATTTTGTCGTAGCTATGTTGGATCATAGAAGTATGTCAGTGAGATTTCTGGGATTGTGAAGACCAACTTTGTAATGATTAAAAAAAAAGGTTGAACTTTCTTTTTTGGACACCTCTTCTGAGTTGTAACGCTGATACATTACTTCTGTACAAACTTGAAACCTCAGCACAATATTACATGGTTTTTTGTGTATGTCTCTATAAAGAAAAAAGGTAAGTTTAGTAGCAGTAATACTGTTTTGATCCCATAAAATCTGTTTGGATAGATTTATGCTTTCTTCGTAAGAATGCAGTTTGACTGCACTAGAATACTTGGTAGTACAAGTGAAGGCTTTCAAATTAGTAATAGCTTGAAGACTTTAGCTACTAGTGTTTTTTTTCCAAAGTATCAGTCTCTGTGGAGCAGTAAAAGTGATCACAAAGCAAGGAGAAAGAAATCTACAAAAAAAAACCCCTGCACAATTTCTGCCCAAGCAAACCCGCTTCCTTTTGAAGGAATTTGTATGATAAAAAGTGGATTTTTTTTCTGTTCATAAGCAATAAAAATAATTTCACAACTGTAATTAATGAATGTACTTCCTATGGTGCATTTTAATTATATGCAGCTAATGATGGCGCAGCTCATTATTTCAAAAATTGTTTGAGTGGCATTTATGACTTGGTATAAACCCTCATATGTCATAGGATTACTTGAAAGAACTGAACCTCTGAGAGATGTCAGGTTTGCCATGTTGAGAAAAGTGACTCATTAAACAATAGGTGCTAGTTATCAAAAGTAGATTGTAGAGCACATTTAGGCTACGAATATTAGAGTCAACAGATTTACTTAAAAAAGGTATTACTGGATGTCGTTTAAAAAGGCGTACATTAGCCTTGAAAGTTTCCAGACCACTAACCTGGAGAGTCCAGGCTATGTCATAATTCAGAAGCATTTAAAATATGAATCAGTCTCTTCTGCATCTCAAAAGTGAAAGTTATAGGGGAAAACACCTTTTCTATAAATGGATTTACCAGCACAGGTCTTTAGAATTGTAACATCATACTGTAAGCAAATTAGGAGTCTTAGGAGGAAAAAATCTTTTAGCAAATTTTCTCTTTCATTATTTATTTTTAAAGGTCAGAAGGTGACCATTACAGTCAAAAAATAGTAGTTTGTACAGGAAAACCTAACCAGATGAGATGCAACCCTGTCCTAAACCTCTGGTTTTGCAGCCTAAGTTTCCCAGAGCTGCTGGGTGACTGTGGGCATAAGGTAAATCTGAGCAAGAACTGTTTGGAAAGAAACAGACTAACGTTTTGCTCCTTTTTTTTTTTTTTTTTGTAAGCTTTTCCATAATTTTTCAGTAGAAGCTAAATGAGAGAAGGATTCTGCTTTAAAACATACCAGATAGGAATCTTAGGACAGACTTTTCGCACTCAGACAGCTGGAGCAGCTGTAGATTCCCCACAGAAATGAAAATGCTACAATTCAAGATTTAGAAAGGTAAAAAGTGTGACCAGAACATTAAATAGAAGGGCCATATGACACCAAAATTAAGCTCTGTGCTTATTATAAAGAAAATCCTAGTTGTAGAAGGAAAAAAATGAACTTGTTCCACCACTTTCTTTTTTCCTCAGGAGAAAACAGAGAATATATCCTAGGTAATAAATCTGTTTTATGGCTCACATGAGAAAGGGTGGAGAAACTCCCATTATTTTCTTCCCAGAAATTGAAATGCACATGAGCTAACATGGGAGACACTGGGATTTTCATCCAACAAATGCACAGCTGGCTTCTGCTTTTATTATTTTTTTAAGCGTAATAATTTTTCATTTGATTAGCTGGTGGATGACAAAACTATCACTTGCTCAGTGTTTTGTATATTTAGTAGAGTAGGTGTGATGCAAAAAAAGATACTGTAATACATACCCAGAATTATAGTTCAACTTGTTCAGTTGATGAGAATTTTCTACTTGCCTCTCCTTAAAATGCAAGTTTCTATCATCAGGATTTGAGTTTGAATATCAAGAAAGTAACTTACTGAGAAGTAGAAAGAGGAGAATTGTGTGAGTATTTGAGAATTATTTTTTTTTAAATTCACATTGTAGAATTGTATGCTGCTTTACATATATAAATAAATTGTCAGGAATCCGTTGGCATTCTACAGTGCCAGTTTTGCCATGAGAAAGTGGTGAGACTATTTGAGGGAAAAAAGTTCTAGTTAGTGTTAGGAGGTGGGAAAAGTAGAGTTGCCAACAAGATACATCAAGGATTTTAAGTGTACAGAGTCAGCTGTGCAGAAGACCCACAGACACACTGTGTGAACCCCCCCCAAACACACACAAACCAATGAGACAAAGTAATAAAGTGAGCAGAGACATAAATGTAGGAGAATAGGAGCTATCTAGGAATGAGGTTACTCTGAGCCATGTCTGTGCAGACCTTGGTAAAGCCATGGATTCTCAATTTGAAATCAGAACGGCCTGTCACAAATCTTCTAGTTGTGCCTTCTGCAGAATAAAGAAAACATATTCAAGAATCCAATATCCTGGTCTGTTTTGTATTGACCATTAATACCAGGGACAAAGCAGATTGATTTCTTCTGTATTGACTCTCCTGGTGTTTAAAGTGCTAAGCTATGCCAAAGCTTGCTGTCTTTGTTGTCATGGGCAAAGCAATGCTAACACCTTTGCTAAGTAAGCAGCAGAGGAAGAAAAATGCAATTTTATCCCAGATTGATAGGTCTGTGTTGTCCAAGCATTTAGTGTGTTTCTAGTTGTTATTTTCAAAAATTCCTAAACAACTTGATGTGTTATGGGGTGTCATGGTTTAGTTCCGGCCAGCAACTAAGTACCATGCAGCCAGTCACTCACTCCCTACCCTCCCCAGTGAGTTGGGGAAGAGAATCAGAAGAAAAAGGTAAAACTCATAGGTTGGGATAAGGACTGTATAATAGGACAGCAAAAAAAAAAAAAGATAAAAAAACCCAACAATACTAATAAAAGAATACACAAAGTGGGTGATATACAAAGCAATTTGCTCACTGCCTGGAACCTGATGCCCAGGCCGTTCCTGAGCGGCGATCCCTCCTCTCTGGCCAGCTCTCCACCTTGTATACTGAGCCTGACATCATATGGTGTAGAATATCCCTTTGGCTGGTTTGGGTCAGCCGTGTCCTCTCCCACCTTCTTGTGAAAATTAACTCTCCCAGATGAAAACCAGGACATTGGGACAGGACAGAATATGAGCTATCTGCTTTAAATTGAATATTTTATGATGTCTTCTCTGGTTTTAATTTGTAGTCATTTATAAATGGTAGATGTTTAAAACCATTTAAGAATTTTTAAGTGAAATAACCTCGAAGCTAGAACTTCATTACAAAGCCAAACCTCTATCTAATTTGAGGTCAGTTTTGTGTCCTTTTATGCAGTGGCTGGCTGATGAAGGAATGGTTTTGTAAAGATTAGTAGAATCTATGTACTATGTATCTATGTTCTGACCTGGCTCCGTTGCACTCACTAAATAATTGCTGACAAGTTCAAGCTCTGTAACCAGAAGGTTATGATGTTGCTAAATGCAACAAGCCAATATATTTCCACAGTAATGGAAAAATATGAGGCTACTGAACTAGCAGTAGGTCATCATGGGAGCTCTCTTTTGGTTGTATCTCTCATGTCTGCTAGGGATCAGAATACTTGATGTATGGGACTGCTGCTTGGGACATGGAAGTGTATGAGCCTGTATCAGTGATGGCTGGTTCCGACTGAGTGTTACCCAGTGCAAAGGCCCATGTACCAGTCTCTCCGGAGGAAGTATAATCAGTGCAGCCAACTTCTCTGTTTGCATCCATTTTCTTCAATCTGCCTTGTTAGAATTTGCATCTCTGGCCTGCCAGTATTTAGCTATTTGCTGTCATAAATTTTCTGTGATGGACCTGTTTGACCTTCTGCAGTTGTACTTTGAATTCTTGCACTTGTGTTAGACCCTTTCATTCTTTTGTCCTCTGACATATGAGATGATGCCACATTGATTCCCAGCTGGGCAAACATGTTACTGTGTGACTGGAGGGCATGCATTCCTGGTGTGCAGCTGGGGACGCTGCTGGTTAGTAGAGGCAGAAGTGGCTTGCTGTGGTGGCACAGGCTTTTCCTGCAGCACAGCACTGTGGCACTTTGATCCCTTGTCCCAGGTGCAGAGGGTTCTCCACCCAACTTGCAGTAGGTTGCAGAGAGGGAGAGAGTCCATAGTGCTGTACCACATAAACAATTGATACAGAGCCTTCACTGCAGAAAGGGCTCTAGCCTGGTACTGTTATATAGCATTTATGCTCTGCATGAGATTTGCCAGGTCTGCTGTTGGTAACAGTTTGACATTATTGAACAAGGCTCTCAAATTTGAGAGTAATTGGGAACATGTGAAACATTCAGGACTTTTTTAATTTTTACTTTTTTTTTTCCCTAGTTGTGTGTTTAGGCCCCCCACCTTTCACTTCAACAATTGAGGGTGTTGGTTACTTCCTCCTGTGTTTGTGTAAGAAAAGCTTTTTATAGTCCATTTTTCCAGTTAGTGTATGTACTTCCTCCATTGCAGCTTAACACATCATTCTTCCCACTCCTTCCCAACCACTGAAGCTAATGGAAGACCTTTGGGGTTTTTTTATTTATAATAAAAATGGAGTTGTGGGGTGGGGAATGGTCATTATTCCTACTTTGAAATGTGTCCTTCAACAAGTTGTGTTTTGTTCTTGGTAAAGGAGAGACACGTAAGGAAGCAAAGAATAATCAGCTGTATTTAGTTTACAGGACATTTAGTTTGAACTGGACATTTCCAGCTTAGTTTTTGTTCAGCTGAAAATCTATCTATAAACGCAGAAATTTGTCAGAAACATGAATGGAAGTGGGCTACACGGCCACTTCCCCTTCATTGACTGATAGAGGTTTTACCGTTAAAGACAGCATGCACTGCATCCTGCTTAAGGACAGTACAGCATCTGGTTTACCACGGCTTCACTCCTGCTTACTGGATGTTTTTATCACCATTTATCCAGGGCTGTTATTTAGCCCCAAAATAAAATTAGTAATATTTAATATTGCAGTCTTTCTCCCACCTCTATGACAGATAGCTCATTGAGAATATCTACTGGGAATATCCTTTATTTCCTATCTTTTGGATGATATTTCTCAATAAAGGTTATGTTTTGGAACTAATTTTCCAATTAAAATTATTTTTTAATATAATCTTCCAAGGTTTTCCAACACTAATGAATGCTGCCCTGGTCCTTCAGTGGAGAGGCATGTGCAGACATGGCAACTGTGGACTGAACTACCTCACTGCTTCAGATCTTTGATATTTTTAGTCTCTATATAAGCCTCTGTTTTTCCCCAGTGACTAGTTTTAAGGTGACATGGTAACTCTAACCCAGTGAGGGCAGGAATTCACTTTTCTCTTTTCCCATATATGAGCTCCACTCTAAGCTTGCAGCAGAAAAGTGGATCTGAGGGAAGCAAAGCTTAATTGCAACACTGGGCCTGAGAATCCTCGTGCCTTAAATCTCATGTCCCGCCATCGGATGTCTAAGGTCCTGAGAGGTCACTTTTAGCTCCTTTTGTATTCTGTGATTACTCTCTGAAAATAACATTTTAAAGGCACTTGCTTATTTTATTGTTCCACTGCTAAATAATTGAATTCAGCACTTAGCATTTAATTATAGTTATTTTATACCATAAATACTGTATAATGCCTGACGATGTAATTGGGCATTTTTATAGTAACACACTATTTTTTAAAATAAGGGGAAAATCTCGGAAATTCTTGCCTTCATGCTTGTGCCCATTAAATATGGTTATCATTATCTAGTGACGATGTATGTTCTTCCTAACTAGGATTCTCTTCTTTTTCATGCTGATATTATCTCCATGCTAGATTATTCCTGTCCCTAGTAACACCTCAGGGCAGGAGTGGGAAGTAAATGTGTCCCATGTGGCCGCTTTAGACAACATTTTTTGGTGTGGGGAGATGGGAAAGGAGAGACAATGGGGTGCACAGACAATGGAGCCTTCATGCCTGATCCTTCCCTCACTGTCATATAAGTAGGGCAAGCAGAGGGGGAGTAGGGCCATGGCTTTTTGTACTATAGAGCTAGTTAGGAGTAACGTGGGAGTACACTGCTTTCAGGATGGGGTGAAGTTATTTGTTCTCCCATGCAAGAGGAAGGGAGCCAGGGAGGAACTGTGACTCTGAGTCACCCGTTCTTCCTGGAGCGCCTCCTGGGGTGGTGCCGCTACATGCAGCCCAATACAAGACTGAGCCTGAAGGCTTGAACTAGCTGATTGCAAATCAGCTTTTACAGAAGCCTTATTTTCTGGTAATTGCTTTAATATGATTCAGTGTTTTCTCTTTTGTCTGATCTTGTTGATGAGCCTTCCTGCCTGATCCTTCCCCCGATGTCGTGGGAGCAGGGCAAGCATTCCCATGCCATCTGTACTGTTCCTTCTGTGTTTCGCCTCTTGGTTTCAGTGGCTGTGAATAGGTGGGTTTTGAAGGGTTGTTGCTGTTTAATACAGCAGACCAAGACCGTGTCCTTGCAGAAAAATGGCTGATCCTGGACCTGTTCTTGTGAAGCCTTTGAAACTGCTAAGCTGATTCAGATACTGGGGGTAGAGCAGTGTGCAGAATTGGGGTCCGGGTACGGTTTGCCAGTTCACATACCTCGGGATCCCTGAAATTAGAGCTCCTGTGGAAACCTGGAACTTTGCTTCTGAGGCGAGTGTTGTATATGAACTGAGTCCAAAGCACCCAGTGTTCAACAGATATATGAAGAATGGCTAGGATTTAGGTTCCACTGGGTCGCCAGCGGTATTTACTAGAGACTAATAATAACAATGAACAGACTCATTCCATTCCCAGATCTCTAGGGTTTTAAAAATCCAGCAGAACCAGCAAAATACCTAAACCCAGCCACTGAAATCCAGCCAAGTTTTGTAAAGATTACAATGGTAGCTTCAATTAAATATAAATTGTGCACTTTACATGTACAATTTTTTTAAAAGAGGTTATTTTGCCAAACCATAAATGTACCAATAACTAAACCAAGAAATAACAGATTAAGAAATCTAAGTTTATAAGGTTTAGAAAAAAACTTTCAGGTATTTTTAATGTTTTTGTTTAACCATGTGATTTATATTTAATCCCAGTTAGACCTAATTCATACATGCATAGTCTTATAGCAGGCTGTACCTTTTCGTAAGCAATTGACTTGTCTGTGTTATCACATTTGTTCAACATGGGTGGGGGGAGAAGGATGTAGAGTACCACTGACTTGCATAATCTTTTGCATATAGTAGAAAAAAAATCTGTCTTGCATTATACCTACAAGAAATACATGGATGTTCATAATTCATATTGTCCCATAAAATTTAGAAGAGCATTCAGAGACTGCAAATGAAGGTAATTTATGTATAAAACCTCATCCATGAAGAATTTATTGCCATAGTAGGTATAATATACTTTGGCACAGACTTCTTCCCTGAAACTAGTACTTGCAGGCTTGAAAAAGCAACATACCAAAGACCTTGCAGGTCAAATTATAATCTGTTTTATAGAAAATACATTATTATGAAGACTTCTGTGTTTGAGAGAGCTAAAGCCAGTTGCTAAGTTAATGTTCCATGGCTGTTGCAGATGTGTGTGAACATCTTCACTGTGTGAATAGTCTCTTTAAAATCAGTGTTAGTTTAGTGGTGCTACCTTTGTGTAATTATTGATATATGTAAGTATTTTGGACCTTAGTGGGAACTAAGGAAGCTGCAGAAGTACTTTTATATAAAACATTCTAATGTGTAGTATCTAAAAATTAATATTCTGCTTTGCAGAGGTAGTTTGCTAGCAATTTCATGAAATCCAGATCTCATTTCCTCCTGCAAGGACTGCATTGGGACATGGGGCCTCATCTTCCTCTCTGCACTTGGGCAAAACTGCCAGATAAAGGCTACGGGATTCATCCATCTCATTGCCATTTTGAGACAGAGGTATTTCTGGGTGACCACAGAGAGCTGCGGCTCCTGTGTCCTGGTAGATTCTTCCTGGTACACTTGGGCATGTGGTGCCAGAAGCGAGGCCAAGGCAGAGCTGTGATTATGTTGCAGTGATGTTGTGCTCAGTCTTGGGGAGATTTCAGCTCTGTCTCCTCAGTGCTTGGGCAGCTCATGCAGCTGGAACAAAGATCTATTTCCTTTTGTTCCTTCTGGTGGAGTCTGGTTTCTTTTTTCTTTTGAGATTACATTGTGCACATATGCTTTTATAATTGTTGCCTCTTCTTGACCCAAACACTTTTACTTCCATGAAAGTTAATGACATGAAATGAAAATCAAGGGGAAAAGGCAACCCACTGCTACTCCAACATTTCCGCGTAGTACAAAGTAACCTTAAAATAGGGCAGGATCTGGGGTACTGTAAAATATGCTGCTTAAATGCACATAGCTGGGAATGGAGAGAAACAACTGCTAGCATGATGTATTAGAGGGATTTTGGCCCAAGTCAGCAAGAGAAGCTACAGGGCTTATTGCTATAAAAGTGGACCAAAGCTCTAAAGCATTGATATAGAGTGGATAGGACCTTTAAAATTCTTCCCCGAAAGATACACAGTGGTGCAGGGAAGCAGTCAGCTAGGCTTGGATGGACAGAGAACATTATCAGTTCCTCTGGGATTTTAACTAGTAATGCCAGGAAGTCTAGGTGTTTCAGGAAGTGCTATTAAAATATTATGCTATTTCTTCCGGATGTAGATCCTTGGACAGTACACTTACACTTAGCCTTTTCTCTGTTGGCTTGCCCTGCAGTAGAAATTCTAAACTATTGAGAGCAAAGATAACTTCCTTTGCCAGGTGTATTAGCTGGAATTATATCTGTTGCAGAAAGAAGTAACTCCTCCCTTGAAAGTGACAAGTGATTTTTGAGGTCAGTCAAAATTTTTCTCATTGAGGATGTCATTTTACTACTAAGGAAAGCTTGGTGGGCTCATATCTGAAGTACTATGTTCAGTTCTCTTCTTTTCCGGATGGGTTTAGTGGAGTTAGAGGTAGTGCAGAAAATGGCAATGGAAATAACTGGGGGAACTACAACAACTGTCATGTGAGGAGAGGTTGAACAGGCTGGTACTCTTTAGTTTGGAAAAAGACAGATATTTATCACTGAGATTTACAAAATCATGAAAGTGATGAAAAAGCTGAATGTGAAACTGTTGCCCTCCAAACCCTGCAATGCAAGAACGAGGGGGCACTCAGTGAAGCTAGTAGGAGATCAGGTTTAAAACAAAAACAAGAAAATACTCCTTCATTTTCTGAAACTTCAGATAGTGAATTTTTTGCCACAGGAGGTAGTGAAGGCAATGGTATCAGTGGGTTCAAAAGGGATGAGATGATTTCATAGACAGCAGGACTACAAATGTAACATTAGTATAGTAATTGTGCATGGAGGAGTATGAGGGGGAATGAACTGGAAAAGCAGTCGGGCTTCTGTCTTTTGCCTAAATAGCATCTCTAAATAGCATGCCACTGTTGGAAACAGGATACTAGGTTAGACGGACCAGTCGTCTGACCCTGCACGGCATGTTTTTTTCTGCAATACTAGAAC
This sequence comes from Aramus guarauna, assembly GCA_013400195.1. Lineage (NCBI taxonomy): Eukaryota > Metazoa > Chordata > Aves > Gruiformes > Aramidae > Aramus > Aramus guarauna. The sequence goes on along the minus strand of VXBL01009141.1, from coordinate 55,102 downwards.
CATACAGTGTTTTCCTTTGAAAAGTTCTTATTGTTAGTACATTGAATTCTCATAAGGATAATCAAGAAAAAATTGGTAGCAAGTGCGTTAGTATTGCATTGTTGATACTTGAAATATTAATGTATTTTCAAGTCTGATCTATTGATAGTAAAATGCCTGCCTGTTACTGTGCATGTTACTAACATGGCATTTATTTGGAAAATGTACAACTTGGAAAATGAATTTTAGGTTTGTATGTTTATTTTTCTTGGCAGGGAGTTTTAGTTATCTGTGAAGTGAAAATCCATCCAGGTGCAGTGAAGCTGTATGGTGCCATGAGTACTCTAGCAGGAAGGTATGCAGGATAAGTATGCAGGAAGCTGAATCAGAGTAGTTTCTTCATGTTCCAATACTGTGTGCTACTGAGATGTCTTTGTGCTAGTTCCAAGTAGGCCAAGTTGAGAGAATGAGACAGAAGAGGGACTTTGGGCCAACCACATCCACGGATCAGAGGCCCAGAACTTGGGACGTGGTCCCTGTTCCAGCCACTGCGCTTTAGTGACACCACAGACCTGCAGTGACATCCCTGTGGGTTGGAGGATCCTCCTCATGCACCCCGTTCAGTGCCTGCCCAGCTCCTGATCGGTCAGTCAGACCCTGATTATTTAGGCTAATGCTTCTCATAGAGTATCTAGCTCTTTTATTATTTATATCTTTAAAAAAAAAAAAATATATATATATATCATTTGTTATCAACATCTGTAGCATTTAGAGGAGACCTGCAAAGAGGAAGAAAAAATCATGAATTCACACAGAAAAGTTCTTTAAAATGTTTTGGTCTTTACTGTTTTTTTTGTGTTTTGTTTGTTTGTTTGTTTGTTTTGTTTTTTGTTTAAAAAATTGTCTTTTATATGCTTTTTTTTTTTAAATAGTAAGCATATCAACAAAAACATTCCTTGCTTTAATTCAAGGACATGCACTTTGTTCATATGGAGACTTTTGAGTATTTGTGTAGCTCCTCTGGGCACAAGCTTTTAGTAGTGATACTTACACAAGCCATAAACTGTACCAGTGCAGCTCAGGTTGATTCATTGTGTCTGAGGAAACTGGTAGTGCTCAGCTGTTGATGAGAAATCCAGTGTAAACAAATCCTCACTAGTGGTCTCAGATGTGCTAGTGGGAAACATGTTTGGCTTTTAATCAAAAGAAATGGAGTGTTTGGTTCTTAAGAGTATCTTTTTTTCCTCTTGTTTTAGTTAAATAAATGTTAACACAAATGAAGAGCTTAAAACTGTCTGACAAGCCTCAGCTAATGGAGCTTTGGTTCCGTGAGAGTTTCGATGTCATCATTCTTTTTGTTTTCTAGTTTTCTGGGGAAGTACTTCAGCTATAGGGCAAAACTAAACAAAAGAAACCTTTTAAATCTTCTTCACACTTAAATACATTTAGGCGTATTTTTAGTTACGATTTACTTCTTGCAAATTTATCTTCATATGAAAAAAGTTTCAGATGTATTTTTTTTAACAAAGATTTGACCCTCATCTTTATAGACACAATTTCACTATTTTTTCCTATCAGCATTTAGTTCAAAGGAGCACTTCTAAGCACGCAAGCAAAAAAATAGTTCTATTGTGTAAAATAGAGACGTGTGTTTTATATCACGGGAGTTTAGAGAACAATGCAAAGGTCAATTGTGTTGCTTGCTCTCCTGTCACATGATGTGGGTGTGTATATGAATGCATCCCTGGAATTCCACTGTGGGATCTGCATCTTTGAAGCTGATGCTAAAATTACTGCTGAGGCTCTTCCAAAGGCGGATACTGATAGAAGATTCAATGAAATCGAAGGTCGCCAGTCTGGTAGGCGTTGAAAGATACCTGGCTATGATACTATTTCTGATTTAATAATGCGAATGGGAGGCTATCCTTTTGTAATAATTAGGACTAATTACTGAAGAGGTGTTGACAGATGGGCTAAGAGGAAACAAACTGCCTTTATCCAGTGGCTTAGAGTCAGATTACTAGTCTTGTGTTATCTGTTTCTCAGAAAGTAGAAGCTTCAATCATTCACTAAGTCTTCAAAGGGGAAAGGGATCTTAACAATATACAGGATTTGGGATGAAGCTATGAAATACGTCTTTGACTCAAAATGGCTAAATTAATCTCCTTTCCGTAAATTATCATACTTTTAAAGTTTGAGTTACAGATGGAGAATCCGATTGTAGTACTGAAAAATACATGAAATCAATATTGATGACTGTCCTGTTGTTATTTGTTGTTGCTGCTCCTGCCCATGGATTAGTCTAAACTCAATTCCTTGCTGTTAATTATGTTAATATGAATTATTTGATTCCCTTTTATGCCATGCTTACTATTCACCTGAAATGGAGAAAAGGGAAAGTATTTAGTACTCTCTCATGTTCAGTGTTTGTTTTATGCAGATGTCATATCTGTTCAAAAAGCAGAAAATACATCTGCCAAACATAATTACAGTTATTTACCTTTTTAGGAGACAAGATCATGCATATTTTAGGAAGAAACCGCATTACCATATAATTGCATTTACTGCGAAATTACTCATTGATGTAGGATTTCCTTACAAAGTATTTCTTCTCTTCTTTTGGATGTATTGTCCATGCAGTACATCTGCATGAAGTAAGTAGATACGATTGTCCAATATGAATGGAACTAGTAAAGACATTCCAGGTTAGTGCTTTGTCACTAAAATGAGCACTCATTGTGACTTACTTTAGGCAAATGATTTAAAGGTGTAGCAACTCTCCATCTTCTCAAATGATTGTTTTTAAATGCATTTCTTCCCACCCACCCTCCACCATATATAGGTCCCGTTTTTCTGAGAAGCATGAGATAAATATGATTGCATTGAATAACTTTTATAAGAAGAGGTAGCTTTCAATTATTTATTTACATTTAACAAAAGAGGCCTTTTAATTAGTGTTTAAATATTTATAACTGTTTTATTGTGCTGTAAAAGCAGTTATACTTTGATCTAGATTTTCTGGTTTGAGACAATAGGGTTGGTAAAAGTTTTCCTAATGAATTTGGTCAGAATATGACATAATCTGATTATCTGATGAAAGATTGACACTTCAGTTCCTGCCAGCATAAAAGTGTGGTACAATAGGGGGCTCTTCAGCACACATTCAAAGGCTGGGAGTTCAAGTTCAGGTACTGCGGAATTGTTCAAAGTTTCAAATGAAGGCGGTGAAACAGTTTTTCATTTTTCACTACATTTTTGGTCAGGAGTAGTTTATCCTGCATAAAGAGGAGTGAAGCTTGAAGTTACATGTGTAAACTATGTAACTCTGTTCTTTAACTTTGGCTTTATTTCTTTCAATTTGCCAAGTAATAGTTAGCATTATTCCATAAAATGTAGAGAAACTAACTGATCAGAACATGCAGACATAGGAAACAGTCAGTTCTAGAAATTGGGAAGTAAGCATCATCAGTGTTCAACTGCTGTTAAATGCAGCACCAGCTTTTTATTAATATCCCTCACATTTTAACAATTTAGCTGTCTAACATATGATTACTCTTATCTCAGGGTCTTGGAGGTGAGCATATTTAACTAATGCATCCTACAGGCTTATGTAAAATGGATGTAGACTTATGTGATCAAACTGGCATGAAAGAACAATTGTGGGTTTGTATTTAAAGTGTAAGCTTAGCCTAAACTGTTAAAATAAACATTTTTTAAAAAATTTGATATTCAGGTAATATTTGCCTTGTAAACATCATTCCTGTTTGCACTGTAATTATAGTGATCCTTATTAGATTTCTTGGACTAATGTGCTCTCCAATAGTTTGGCTTATCCAAATACTTAGAGTATATTGGATAGGAATCCTAAAAGGAAAAATGACACATACTATTAGTAATTAAGCTTGAATTTTGGGATATATTTCATAGCATAAAAATACTTTATAATCTGTAACTTTGACTCATATATTTAAAAGTTATATACAAAACACTAATTCTTCTCCTTTTTTAAAATACTGATGGGGTTCTTGGAGAAAGTAAAATGTGTGTACCAAACAGTAAGATTGTTACTGAAATACTTCTGACCTTGAGAGTTCACCTGAATAAGGATTTAAAGTTTTAGCCTGATGAAGTGATCCAGATTAAAGTACTATCCACATTGCTTTATTTCTTAAAATACTATGTGGCATGTGAATCTCACTGGCCGTGGGAAGGGACTGTTTGTGCCTGGAGTCAGTGAGTGGAGTCCTAACCCCATGTCTAGTGAATGTGCCACCTTGGGAGGTCACTTACTGTCCCCGTCTCAGTTTCTCCATCTACAAAGCATGAACCATAATAATGCTGGTCTCAGAGATGTGCTGTAGTTTACACAGTAGCAGAAACCTTCTAAAGAGAAAATGCTTTATGAAATACTGCTGTAGTGAATGAATCCTGCAAACCCTTCCTCATCTGAGCAGTCTCACCCATATCATCTAGCAGTTTGGATGGGTGTAGATCAGATCCAAAATTTGGAATTTGAAACATGAGCTGGACACAAATAGGAATTACCCTTGGTTATTTAATATTACTTCTATGTTTGCGTCAATTTATCCCATTTACTACTTGCAATTTTGAAGTATATTTTTTAACTGTTATGAAACAAATGTTGAGAATATAAACATGGAGGGTAGGAAACAGGTAAAATATTCTGATATAAATGTATCTCCCCCTATGGCAGTGCTGGTAAAGTTCTTAGCCTGTTCAATTATGTGCAGAATCGTTTTTCCTTCTTTTATTGTATATGTATTTTGTGAACGTATTTTGTACTTTTCCTTTTAATTATATGAAATACAAACTATGTGATAAAAGTAAAAGGAAATATTTTGGAAAGCACAGTCAGAGCTGAACTTGCAGTGCATTTTAATTTAATTGCCTACCTCTGCAAGGTGTCTCATTCTTGGTAAGGCGCATGCAATAGGGGGTTATGTCATACGCAGAAGAAAGCATACAGCTGGGAACACCAGAAGTTTTAAAAGTACGTGAGAAGTAGATTGCTTCATTGTGTCTTCATAAGAGTCACTACTCAGTATCTCCTCCCACCACATGTGAATTTCAGGGACATTTATATTCAAAGAAACTTAAGGACTTCTGACTGTAAACAACAGTCATTTTTACTTCAAGTATAGCCAAAGCAAAATCAAACACAACACTACTAATTCTGTGTGTCATAAAATCTTTGTGTATGTTTCTTTTATCAGGCTTTAATCCAAATATAATATTTATAGAGTAAGAAAATAATTTATATACTTTTGTTTTAGTTGAAACTAAACTCTCATAAAACTTACTGAGATACTAAAATGAATGTAATTTTAAGATAAATATGAAAATGGGTTTTGGTCTCTTTCTCCCTTGCTGTTGGCTGTATCAGACCAGATCCTGAGCAGAGCTCAATGTCAATGGAAACAAATCCATTTCTAGCAGCTCTGGACGTGGTCCTGTACATCAGGATTTAATTGATAAGTCATTGTGTGATGTATTGTAGAAGCATAAGTTAATTTCCTATAGGTTATATTTTTATTATGTAATATCATGTTACATATACATTTTCTTAATACTAAAAACTCTTAAGTTCTGTTTCACACTTTGAAGTAAAAAGTATAGAAGATGTCATCCGATTTGTGCTGTGTTTCATGTTCCTATGCCCTGTGGGAGGAAAAGAAAAGTAATAGAACAGACAAATAAATAAACGTGGTGTTGAAACTGGCATGACAGTTTCTGCTCTTGTGCAAGGGAACTGCAATCAATTTATTGTCTTCATTGGTCAAATGCCAGAATAACAGTATAATATTATACAAGAGTAGATTAATTAAAGTGTAATTAGAATGGAATAAATTAAATAATCATAAAAGTTTGTCATGGGAAAAATATGTGTTTAGAATTAATTAGTTTTCAAATAAAGTGATATTTTAATTGCTCAGAGTTACAGAATCCTTAATTGCAGACATATAATTCTGTCCCAAATAACTTCAGTTGCTGTAACAACTTGATATATTTCTTCTCTGTCAATTCTTTTTAATAGTTTATTACTAACCAAGATTATTGCAGGAAATGTCTGCTAAAATGTCTGGAAGATGTTTAATTAAGCCCATGCTATCTGAGGACATTATTAGCTCTTGGAACCAAAAGATTTGTAGCTGATGCTGCACTACGCAGCACCCCTAATTAAGGAGGATGGGCAGACAGAGCCCTATGGCTGACAGATTGCTATGCATGGCTGAACTAGAGGCTACTCAAAACAATCTTTTGATGGTCCTTGGTTTATCAATTTTCTGCTAGATTACCATGATTTATCAAGTGTACAAACTCAAATTCATTTTAGGTCTGATGGTATGGTATAGAGACACAGCTGTATAAATACTTCTTTTCACTTATATTGTGCATTTTCATATTCTTGAAGCTTTCAAAGTGATTAGGCATTTGTTGTCCTTTGGGGTTTGTTTTTTGTTGTTTATTTGTTTGTTTGTTTGCATTAATTCTATGGAGAGTGTGTTGCAGAGCTGAACTACTATGGGCTTTTATGCCTGCTTTCTTTCTCCAAAGGCAGCTGTCTGTAGTTATATCATTGCACTTTACCAAGCAATTAATGGTTTCAGAAAGTAAAACAGATGGGTGTCTTTTCCCTCATCTGCAAAATTAACCTGTTTATGAAACACTAGAATTTCATCTGTTTCAGCTGTGTTTCATGCTGTATTTTAGACTTCCTCATTAAGAGCTAGTGCAGTAACATGTGAGGCTGGGGTTCTCATGTTTTCAGACCCCATATTTTTGGCATAAAAGTATCCATGATATTTGGCTGTCTCCAAAATGTTTACTTCAGTAAGATTTGCAATGCCCAAAATGTTTAACTGTGTTAAAAAAGGTCAACCAGCTGATAGCTGAAGGCGAATATGTCAGAATGAAAGACTGAAAAAAAATTATCAGTCCGACACAGTGGGAGTATTAGAATGATTAATGTTTATGTTAATTTATGGCTTTTACATATTGATTAATAGCTTTTTGTTTCAGTGACCAAAATGTGTAAGTGGCAATGAGATCCATATGCTAACTCAGTGTCTTTCAAATAATTACAATCATTCTTAGTTTTGTTCCCATGCTGAATCTATGTTTTCATACAGAAAATAACTATAGTACAGTGACTTTTTTAAAATTGCAGATGGAAGTATTTGAAAGTGAACCTCAAGACACAAATCTGGGTTTCAGTATTCCTGAAGGTTATATACTGACATGTATATACATTTTTCTTGCAAACTTCATTACTTAAAATTGTAATGTATTGTGGTTTAGCCTCGTTCAGTTAGGGGATGCTTAGAGACAAAAAAGGTGCTAACACTATGAGGAGCCATTATCTGAGTGGAAATCATTAAAAATGTGTTGAATTGCATGATGGCTATTAGTCATTTTCTTTTCTGCTCCCATAAGATTTCTTGGCGTATCACCATTTGCTGATAAGCAATTTTGTTTGCTATCTGTCCATTGACTATTACAATTAAAATGTGGAAACTTCCATCATTCATTATCTAAATATCAGGACAGAAGGTAATTTTGGGGAGCTCCTGAGAGAGGATGAACTCCTAACTTCCCTTATAGTCAATGGGAAATGAAGATTCTCAGCACTTCTCAAAACAAGACTTTTGAAGTGTTTTTTCTGACCAGGTAGTTTTTAGTCATTAGAAATGATTTGGTGACTATTTAGAATGAAAGCTCTGACAGCATTTAGTGTTCCCAACCTATAAAAGGAAGGACTCATTAGTTGTAATGTTGACTGTGTGGCAACAGGTTTATGATATCGGCTAATAAAGAATTGTATAGATAGGTCATATTAATCATTACATTCTTTTTGACATTGATGTGTGTCTATCTAGCAAGTTGTGCAAGTGAGAGAATTTTATCTAGAAATCCATCTACAGGATCTAGATACTGTATTTTCCAGTGCAAGCACACTAATGAATGCTTCCAGTCCACTGTTGTGATTTTTTTTAATTATATTTTTAGGTTTTGAAGTCGCATATGAAATACAATTATATATCACTGTGCTGGATATCTCTCTCCTTTGGTAGTCATAAATAGGTAGTAACATAAAAAGTAACCAATTTAAGAGAAAGCATTTGGTTATCCTTACTCCTGAAAATTAAGAGTGCTTTATTAGTACATTTTACTGGTAAAATCAGAAATTTCTACTAATTCTAATTTCTGCTTGAAATCAATTTAATTATTTAAAGATTTCTACTGATTTCTAATTTTCACTTGAAATAAATTATTTTTAAATTAGCTTTAAAGAAATCCTAGAAGTATAATACATTTTATATCTCACTTTAGCACCAAAGATAGCAAAGGGAGCTTTAAACTGAAAGCTGTGGTGTTAGTTGACTGATGAGTGAATTTTCATATATTCTGGGGCGCTGACCTTTGCAACTATTTGTGTAGCTCTCCCACATCTCTTGATCCATGCAGGCAGTTGCTATACAAGCTTCTACTGATTTTATTTTTACTAGTGCATGTTTCTGTCTTTGCACACAACAGACGTATCATGTGTTTCGGGGACTGGGGTAAGAATGAGAAAGGCAGGCTGCCTGGCTTTTAGTTTTGGATTTTAACATAAGTGGATGTTTCATTCTTCCCTAAGTGTTTTATATATGTTAGCTTGTTACAGGACACAAAAAGGTATTTCTTTGTACAGTCAGTTACTTTTCACCTCAGGTGCAAAGGATTTCTTCAGATGGCTGTCTCGCAACATCCTTTTATATTGCTGACTTCCCTGTTTCAGTGTGTTCTGACATTTTTTGATTTGTACATGCAAAATGAAAAGCTGGGCTTAAAAATTTGTCACAACATGTCTGAAGAATTATTTGATTACCAAACCATATACCTGCTTTCAGACCTTTTGTAGTCAATAACCTATAAAAAAATCACTCTTTTTTGCAATCAGATGAGGTGAACTTTAACGCGTTCAACTTGTGCGGATTTGTCTGGCATCTCTTTTAATTACGTATGGAAATGCTACTCATTAAATGGGTTCTTGTAGCCCTAAACTCTTGTCCTCTGCTTCCTAGAAGTGCCATATAACGAGGCAGCATTTTGCATCAACCAGAGATGCCTAAAATGTTTCCAAGTCCACTGTGTTCTGGCATAATTCAGTGAGGTGAATCGGGTGCAGTTGGACCCTCCTTATCTGTCTTTGCTACTCAAATAACTTACCAGCAAGGTGATAGTTGGCTGTACAAGAAAGGGCCACAACGTTCATAGTCAGCCGTGTTATGAGTGTTTCTTGGGCAGAGGATAGTTCATACTTTCACCACTATGAAACCCAGTTGTTCATAGTGGGTTACAGGTTGGGAACGTGGGGGTATTGTGTTTGGAAGGCTCATAGTGCAAGGACTGCCTGCTATATTTTAATGCTGGAGATTATAAATGTAATGGAATAAACAAAATTGTTTGCGTAGCATTATTAGTCTGAGGGAGTCTTTTATTTCCACTGACTTCCTCTGCAATTACAGCTAGTGACCCACTTTGAAAACACACTCATGCACTAGAGCTAGGCTATACAACATGGCAGAGCATCACAAAACTTTTGAGTGAGTGCAGGTAGGCATAGAAGTGCAGGCTGAAAAAGGGCTTTTGTATGAATGAAAAAGAAACAGCCTGGAAAGGGGGAAGAACAATTTATTCGTATCTTTCTCAACTCCTTCTTTGCTCTGATTTTTTCCTTTGGGAGGGTGGCACCTGGTAGACTAGAAGTTTTCAAAAAATAACAGGGATTTCATATATCTGTTTCTGAGCACACCTGGATGTGTTGAATATTTTGCAGTAGTAATTATGTCTGCACACCTGTTGGTTTCAGTCCCAAATCAGTTTGCCAGACATGCCAAGAGAGATTTATTTCTCCTATACCTGACAAAGCTCTTTTACCACTGAGTTTTTACTACTCTAAGAAGAGGATTGTTTCTTGTCTTTGCTTGAGCCATTGGTGTCTCAAACTGAACTGTGGAGTTTGTAGGGGGAGGAAGGTGTTTGGATGATATTTTAATAGCAATTTGTTTTTGCTTCAATGTGTGATAGAAATACAAGTGACAGGAGTGGGAACAGGAGAGTTGCTGAATTCTGCTGGAATTTTTCCTGTGGGAATCTGTTAATGTTTTTAATTCTCTGAGAGATTTTTCTAAGGTAATCCTTTTGACATTTACATATTTTAAATGACTCTCATTAAATAAAAGCTTAACTTTTTAATATCAAATGCTGAAGTGATGATACTGGAATACCACTGCATAGACATTCAAATGGTTTGAAGATTATTCTAATTGCAACCTAAACAAAGTAAAGTTTTGTGAGGGATATTAATAGTGAATTGTTCTTTAAAATAACATGATTTTGAAGGAAATTCAATTGTTCTGGCATTTAGTAGCATTGTATGGTGCACATAGCCATTTGCTAATTGAAACACTAATTTGAACAGCTAGGTTTTCCACTTCTTGCTCATGTAGCAAATATAATCTGTGGAGGAGCCCAAGGGTTTGCAGTGCACCTTGTGAAAAATACTTTTAGTTGTCTGTATCATATCAGCGTAACTCAGCCCCTGAAGGAGGATGCTGTTACCAGCACAGGGAAGGCTGGAAGAAGTAAAAAGAGGAACATCTTTTAAGAAGAGGTGTTTTAAAATGAGGTGTTGCATCTCTTACTGGTGATACCCTCTTGCAAACAAATAATGCCATAAGCAAAATGATTCATATTTTTAATGTCCTTTCATAGGAGGCAGGAGTCATAGCATGAGGGTATCTCAGGGACAAACATATGGTCTAGCCCTAAGGTGTTTGTAAATGAACTTTCTTCTGTAGATTGCACTTTGCTTGTTCAAGCCCTTGAGCCAGATTTTGCTCTCAGACCAGCCTAAATACTAAGCAAATTCATTTAATTAAATGTGCTTCAGATATCCCCAGTTAACAAGAACAGATTGGTCTCCCTGAGGCTAGATGGAGTTAACAAGAAAATATATGTTGTGCTAATTAGAGAACTCATTTTCAGACACCTGGGGTGAAACTTTAAAAAGTCCTGGAGATTTAGGATTGAAAAGACATTTGAAAATGAGTCTTAGGCTTCTAAATCACTTAGGCACTTTTGAGAAATTCACTCAGGGGCTTTAACCATCACACACTCATCATATTTCACATGTTTGTAGCTGTCTGCTTAGCAAAGCATGGTATAATCTTTATCTATTAGTATCAGTATACCACAATGTATTTCATTATCCCTGTAAGTGAAGTAGAAATATTGAGCTACCTGATGAGTTGAAGGTAGGCTAAATGGTTTGGGGTTTTTGGTTGGTTTTTGGTTGGTTTTTTTGAGAACGCTGATGTGTCAACAGGAACATATGAATGCTTTCTTGGAGTTCTTAAGGCACTGGTGCACCAAATTTCCATCTGTTTGTGACCTCATGGGACTTTCTGTTGATTTAGGTACCTAAGACTAAGATTTAATTAAAAGTTAAGTGACTTGTCCAAGCTCATGGATGAAGAAGACAGCACAGATGCAATTTTATAGTTCATCACTTGCTGGGAGAAAAATGAGACACTTAATACTGTCACATTGCCATTCATCTGCTGAGTCATGATAGGAAGTAGTGAGGAGTCATCTCATAAGCCAAATAAAAAATGACATAGGTTTAATATTAAGCTAAATTTCCAGATTCACGTATCTGATTAGCAAAAAAGCAAGCAAAGAACCAGACTTCAAGGAGCAAAAATTCATTTCATTACTTACAGCTTGAAAGTGTGTTTTCAGTTGTTGGTTTTTTCCCTGTAGCCAGTCTGAGGATTTTTCTGAAATACTGTCCTTGTAAAGACATGCATTAGTAGCGTCTGTTTCATGCCAGGTAAAACCCTTCCCACAGCCACGCACACACTTGCTGTCTGTCAGCAAAAACTTCTGTGTCAGTAATTAGAAAAATGCTATTAAAAACCTGCCTTGTAATCCCAGATAGCCTCTGGGTTGACTCAGTTCTATTTTGTCTTCCTTGCGCAGTGCAGTAACCCAGGATCATTCCACCATGAAGAGGGACCCTGCTCCTCTGACAAGCTGCCCAGCTACTGTTTTATTTACATGGTTCTACAAAGTGTCATTTTGAGGCAACAGCATACAGCTGTAGTGTCCCAAAGAGGTGACCTTTGGTGATAAATCCGTAGTCTTAACAGGTTTGTAACACAGGTGAAGCATGTTACAGATGGGCACTTGGGAGCTGGATCTCACCACGGGGGCGAACCTGTACATCATGTAATCATGTGAAAATTTACTCCAGCCTGTCATGAGTCTAGATCATCAGACAATATCATAAAACAGATGAGTCAGGGCACTAAAACATGGAGGTTATCCACTGAGCTCATTATTTTCATAACTAATTACACAGTGCTATTGAGGGAGAACTGCACATTATGCTGAAGAATCCTGTTTCATCACTAGTCCTAAAAGATAATTGTGTTTAATTGGGACCTATAGATACCATGGTGATTACTGATCTATAAACACTCAAGGTAGACCTGCAAATAAGGTGCAATAGCAAGTGCATCCATTAAACGCAATTCAAAAGCTGATACTGAGGTGAGATGACAATTAAAAGTTGAACTATTTGAATTTGGCATGTAACTTGCAGCTCTAGCACTCTGTTCTGATTCTCTGCAATTCCTCTGCTGTGAACCAGCAGGCAGAAAAACACCTGCTGATCTTCCCTTACTGAATTTGGAAAACTTTTTGTTTAATCCTGTGTAATATATATGCGTGAATGTTAAAGAATGATGAGAGTTGACATCTGTAGTGGCAAAAGCTGTCCTTTTCTGTATGAGGACAGGTCAGAAAGGAAGAAGCAGAAATATGAGTATGACTAGTAATTGCACAGATAAAGCAGTAAAAACTTTCCATGGTTAAAATATTTCTTGTAATGCATGTTATAATGCAGTTTCCAATGAATTGCAAATTGTATTTACAGTCAAAGAAGCTGCTGGTTACCTTGTCCCAGGACAGGTCACAAGGGTCATTTCCAGCAAGTGAGAACACAGAAAAGGTGTCTTTGTCCTTGTCCTTCTTCAGTGCTTGTGCACAACTGCTGCAAAGGTGTCATGTGAATGGACATGCTTGGTGAAAGTGCCAGATTGGTAAGAGTGTGCCTAATCAGATCACACAAACTATCCCTGTGACTTCATAATAAATTGTCCATCACATTTCCTATGTTAGGGCAACATGCTTCCCCACATACTTGTCCTGTTCTTTGCTGACTTGGACCATATTTGAACCAATGACATACAGCTGAAAGCATCCATCTCTCTTTATTGATCCTTCGGGGAATATAAACCCCTTGGAATAAAATATTTAACACAGTAGTCACTAAGTTAGTGTGAAATACTGTGTTTCTTTTTTCAAAAAACCGCGCTTGGAACCAAAAATTCAAACACTTGGGATTCTTGTGTAAAAATTATCATAACTCTAATCTCATCTGAAATTCTTTTTAGTTGCTATGTTCACTGCAATGCTTTTCTGTAAATGGTTGTGAGTGGAAAGCACTGAAGTAGTATTTTTATGGGGAGGAAGGGGAAAGACTTGCCAAGGGGCTAAGTGGAATGATAAATTGCTTGCCCCCTGAAATTATGGGTATCCAGTTTCTTGCATTTTGTAGCTCTTCCTTTTTGCAGCAGGGAGAACAGCTGAACAATTTTGTATTTACAAGTGTGCAAGAGGTGTGTACACACAGCCAGCTCAGCACTTACCTTGCTTAGAAAGGAATGCAGCAAAAAACAGATTTGACAGCTGCTTGATCACTCCATGTTAGCAGGAAATACTTTACACTGAACTGTATGGCAAATAGAAATAACATCCAATTACGACAATTCAAAGAGGAAAGTGACTAGGAAAAGTAAATGTCCTGATCAGAATGTATTTGAAGTTGTAATTTCACTTTAGGCTGCCTGACCCTCTATGATATCTGTGTCATCTTCTTCTAGTTCACTGCTTAGATGGCTCTGCCACCTCCGGATCCACAGTTTGTTCTCAGAGGTACCGGTGCTGCAGTCCATGCACTGCATTTTTCCTGTGGAAACCAGGAACCTGATGTCCCCATTCTTTTCTCTGGGTAAGTAAACCAGGATTTCTGGCTGAGCATCATATGGACATTTATTTTTAAAACAAAGTGTATTATTTAGATAAATTGAATCTGGAGAAAACAACAAAATGCTGGGTTGGTGAATGATGGGTCTGTTATCTCTGTACCTTCAGTTTTGGAAAAAAAAAGAAAAAAAAAAAGAAAAAGTATCAGACTGTCTTATCAGACTGTACACAGTGGTCATACTAAAAGCATCTGTTCTGACTGCCAGGTCTGAGAACGGATTTATCCATGTCTGGAACCTGAAAACACACAGAGTGGACAAAACATTGGATGGCCATGGAGGAAGATCTGTCTACTGCGTGGAGACAATGGGTGGTAAAAACAGGCTCCTCAGGTTAGCTAAGCAGACAAAAACCAGTGAAATTATTCTTGTTTCTGTGATGTACATGATTGAAAAAGAGAGAGAAAAAAAGGAGGAAAAATAAAGGAGTCTCTTATTTCTGGAGTCACTGAAAATCTCCCCAACACATATGGAAATGTACAGAAGTACAAAAATACAGAAAAACTGTAGAAAACTGGAAAAAATGATATGATTAATCTGTTTATGATATTATGTGTGATGACATCACAACAACTTGGAGTCCATAATGTCTTTATTACTGCAGTAAGATCAAGTGAGGTCTTTGGGTAAAGGAAATACACTTGCATTTGAAGTTGACAAATGCTTCACAACTGGTTCTCAGGGAAGATAAAAATTGATGTAAAGAGTTTATAAATAGAGGGGAGAGGGAGAAAAGATAAGGGAGGAAGAATCAGAGATGGGAGAATGGAAAACTGAAAATGAGCAAGAGTGCTGGTTGGTTTGTTGCTAAATATCTTCTGTTCTCATTTTGCAAGGGAAGGTCGGGAAGATTTGTGTACTTTGGATTAGACAGGTGATCTAGAGTAGATGCCAAAGTGTCTGTATGACTAGGAGGTGTTCTGACATGTTTATCTAGAGAAGACATCTCTTATAATATACAGTGGAACTCATTAGCATTTATATTTGTTACCTGCTTAAGTACAATTATCAACACTCTCCCCCATAAAATCATATTGAATGAGCATTGTTTGTATAATTATAGAGTTTTTCCATACCTCTGTTTTTGCTGGGTATTTATAACAGTTCACGTAGCAGTGGAATTTTAGGACAGCAGTTACCGGTATTTTTTGTCTCTCTGTTGTAAAGCTAAATCCACAACAATTTCTTACAGTACCACATTCTTTGTATGCCCGGTGCTATAAATGTTTTGACAGTACTTACTCAGCTGAACAGCAGGTGGGTGTTTCTGTATTGACGTTGAAGAAGTCCCAACAGCCTGTATATTTGCATCTACCTCTGTTCAGGTTTCATGCTTCCTGCAGGTGATACTGCTAAGTAAAATAAGAAATGGCTAAGAGCTTTTTGATGACTCCTTGTCCCAGGTGATAACATGAGGACACTATCCTGTGCTACTAGAGTTTGTGGATTGACAGCTTCTCCACATGGTGCTTTGCTCCAGAGCCAGTGGGATCACGTAAATACATAGCAATCAATGCTGTGCCCTTTGTCTGGCCCCCTTGGTCTTACTGTCTGGGACCAACACACAGACATTTCTGTGAGATGGAGAGGTGCGCAGAGGAGTCTCTGCATAAGCTGCAGTAGTACATCGCCCACGCGGCTGCTGGTTCTCTGTTTTGGGATGTTTTAACCACAGCATTTCATTGTTTGTTTAATTCCTGCTACTCACTGCATTGCCAGTCCCTCTCCTGTTGTGTCTCCACACACACACAGTTGCAACCATCTTCCCTGCCCTCCCTGTGGCTGTGGGAAGTTGGTCACTGAATAACTGTAGCTTTTTATTTACCCTCAATGCTGTCTTTGTTGACTTGCTATTTGTCTTTCAGTGTCTATTTCATTGCTAGGGTGAAGGAGTGTTAAATGTGTTACTCTCTGGTTACTTTTGTTTCATTTTAAATTAGATGTAAACAATGGTAAAATGTAAGTATTTTTATTACAAAAATGTGCAAATACTCATGAGACTTCGTAAATATGTATGCACATATAAATAGGATAAGCTGTATTCAATCAAGTCTCTCTTCACAAGAAAGTGTGGCTACCTGTGACTGCCATGTATCTGACTGACTCTTAGGTCCTCCTCCCTCCCAGTAACTTTTGAACCTATTGGCAAGTCTTGCAGAAGGGTGGTGGTCTCGGTGGCACCGAATGTCCACACATTTCATGACAGACCCAATTACTACCCGCACAGAAGCTATACTAAGCTCACTCCTTCACTGCATGTTAAAGACTCAACTTGGAGATACTAACCTGCAGGAAGCCAGGCTCCTTTTAGACCCACTGCTCACAGATAACTTGTTTTACTCTAACAGTCAGGGTCGTGACCAGAGGATCTGCTTGTGGGATTTAGCAGAGGGACGGACTTCAGTGACAAATTCTGTCTTCACGGAGAATGTGGGATTCTGCAGATGCACTCTGTTAAAGGTGGCACAGGGACGCTGGCTAATGGCTATGGCAGCCAAAGGCCCGGAGGAGGTAGGAAGCATCTCTTTTTCTGGTACTTGGGAGATGGCTTTTGGTTTTGAAATGAAAGGGTTCAGGAGAGGAAACATTGCTCTCAAATTCTCTGCTCAAGAGAGGGCAGCACAGAGAACCTTTGGGGGTTCTAATCACTAATTTTACCTGCCAGAAAGATGGCTGAATTATATAACTCATGCTCTAATAACAAGGATTCCACCCCAAGATTTGTCTGACATTTAAGTATTTGCAGCTGCTGCTGGTCTTTCATGTGCAGGAGTTTTGAAAACTCTTCTGGTGCTGCTGAATACTGTTAAAGGGGAACAAGAGTCCTTCTGGGGAACTAATGGTCAGAAAGTCTGTCATCAGATGGAGGTACTCATCTTCCATCTGAGGCTGAAAGTCATGTTTGGTGAGAGAAGGGGAGGTGCAGGTGATTTGTAATGTGATATGTGGTCTTTCACCCCGGGCTAATTCTTTAACTGGTACTTTGGCTGGAAATAGTTGAATTACTATTAGCGGCCAGAGGTTTGCTCAGTGTGAGGTAATTGTAGGGTCCATTTCAGTTCCTACGGGATAAGTGCACATCTAATACCCATTATCACAGCAATCATTGACTGCCAGCTGTGTTGGCATTTTCTACTTCTGCTTTGTAGAAATCATGTTTTGGGGTTTTTTGAAGGACTATTTGAGGACATCACACAAAAATAAAGTATTTCAAATACTTTACATCAAAAATATCCAAAATATGAAAACAGAAAAAAGTGACATAAATATGAAAAGAAATATTGTAGCTAATTGCAAATTGTTCATGAGCACAAAAGGTCACATGCTTTTCTGGACTATAGGATGCATATCTTGAAACTGAAAGTTGCATATTTTAAATACAAAGTAATAAGTGGGAATGGTGCCTGTATTGCAAGAAAATGTGAACTTTTTATTATTCAGAAGTTAAGCACAAATTTAAGTACTTTGTTGGCTCACAGCCAGAATGTTCAGCCCTTCACAAAACTGAGTAAGCCTGTAGACACAACCACCGTACCAGTAAATACAACCATTCTAATTCTCATACGTTGTTCTGATCAAACAAAGAACTCTCGCCATTTTACAGCAGTGCTCGATAATATTTAAGTTAAACAACATTGACAAGTGCATTCTTGTGTCAGCCAGAGAAGAGTTTTTGTGTCAGGCAAAGAGAACACATGCATTCTGGTAACGAAGAATTTAATAATCCTGTGATCCAAAGAGAAGACGTTTACACCAATGTCTCTTACAACTCATCTCTGTCTTATTTTCATTTGTTTGCTTGGGCCCTGCAAATTGATAATGATTTGCAGTCTCCTGGGGTAAGAGAGTTCCACTCGGTGTATGAACCTTTACATTAGAACTGTGTCAGGTTTCAATAAATTCACCTAAGCTCCCATAATATATAGTGCTTCCAAATAGGCAGCACTGTGTGAGACACAGTACATTTGCAGCTTATGATTAAAATTAAGACTTAATAAGTGTTTATGCTTGGCTGGTGCCCAAAAAAGAGTAATTTTGTCTTAAAGCAGGTTCAGTCCATAAATAATGAGATCTGAACAGGCATTTATTTGTTCATGATTGCATTTAAATCACCAATTATGAGTTACACGCACTTTTCTTGCCAATTTGCCAGAAACATGTTAAAAGCTTTATTAATGTGAAAAAGAAAAAGGGTGTGTTTCCTTGTGGCCAGTTTTAGCCACCCAGGAACACTATTAACCTCAGGCAAAGGCAAATCATTCTCCTATTAAGCAAAACCAATATAAACACAGAACTTCAAGTTTTAGGTTACAGTTGTCAAAATATATGAAATAGTATTTATTTCTAAAGCTCAGTTGCCTCTAATGCAGACAGTCTCTGGAACTGTCAATCTCGCACAGGCAGCTCATGCCTGCCTGCCTTCTGCAAAAAGCTTTTCTCATCTTTGTGTTTTTCTTTGTCCTTTGCAAGCCCGACTGTAGCCCTTGTACCAGTTCATTCATTTTTAATCAAGGCCAAGAGGAGGGCAGTTTTTTTCTTTCAACTTGCAGAAGTGCATTTATCACAGCACACTTATCCTTCCTTATTACGTAAAAGTTGCAGTTTCAGTCTTGTCTAGGAGGCAATGCCCTTTGGAGAGCCAGTGATGAAAGACGCAAGATGAGAGCAGGTCATCTTCATATTTATATAGTCCATTTCCTGCAAGAGCTAACTTGATCATTATGCTGATAGCAAGAAAGTTGCCAAGAGAAAAGCATCTTTTGTTAAGAGTGTAGCTCCAAAGAACCGGAATTCCCAGGTAATCAAACTTCAGTCTGTTAAAAAAAAAGATCTACATATTGGTCTACATATTGGATGGCTCTTTGCTGTAGTCTCCTTTCCTCAGATCTGGAGAACAGTTTCCTGCTCCATTGCTAAGTGGCTTTAGAAAGCGTTCTGTATATTGTGTGTAGTACATTGTTGACTTGCAGTCCTAGAGCACAGCTGGCTTTTGGCAGGCTAGCTAACAACCTCTAGAAATAGGAAGATGTTCTGGCAAGCTTTGAACTAAAGGTATGGGATTGGAAAGCCATCGCAGCTGCTGTGGCCTTGATTGATGGCTCCTAGAGGAGCCGTATTTGTGTAATACTTCATCTCAGATGCTTAAGGAAATTTGCATGACTGGGGCTGTCCAACAGCACTGTTGAAACTGCCTAGAATGGCTGGTGATGCTGGATTTATCAAATGTTTGAAGTCCTTCAATTTTACGAGATAATGCAGACTATTGTTTATTTCATTAAAATAAAGGATCACCTTAGTGAATAAGCATGCATTTGAGAAGCAGCGATGTTCCTGGCAGCAAGTTTTTGATACCTAAGAGCTTCTATTTCTCCATAGTTCCAGGCTTGAGAATCAGCCCAGAGTGAGGCACTTCCGTGTCAATCAAGAGACTCGAAACCTTCCAGTGCCAAATCGCAAAGGCAGACTCCCCTGATCTTGCCTGCCATCATCCTGAGGTGGAAATGAGCTACTTCCTTGGCAGAGGAAAGATATGTTTCATGCTAAAAAAAAAAAAAAAAAAAAAAAAAAAAAAAAAAAGAAGTAGAAAAAAAAAAAAATCAGGTCTGTAATTTATTACCATCAGTGCAAGCAACTGTGGAAACGGCTATGTAGACAGAGAGCAGGTGTTTAACACAATATTGTCCAACCCTGCTTTGAACAGGGACAGACAATATTGTGTTAAAAATACCTGTGTGCATTCACTGCTCCAGCCTGCATTATCAGATAATTCTGTGTTTACATTTTGTCAGTACAGCCAGCCAGTAAATAAAAAATCCAACTTTATATATATATATATATATGCGCATATATATCCTATATTTCCACACAAGCTCTGTGTTGCCATGACAGTGCAAGTGTCCACTTGCAAATATAACAAAAAATTTAGCAACAGAGATAGAAAAAGGGGAAAGGGAGACAAAGCAGGGAAGTGCTTTCAGATTAAGCAGTCTGCGGTATTACCTAGTGTGTGCATAGTGTCATCTATTGCATGGAAAGACAACTATAATACAGGTTAAATAGAAGAGTGGAAGAAGAGGGTGTGTTCATTCTAGCAGTTTTGTCTGGTCTTTCTTAAAACAATGCATTTATTTAGATAGCTGTAGATTCCCCTACAGCTCCAACTTAACATGTATTCCTCAGATTCCTCCAGACAGTTTTTACTGGAAGAGCTTATGCTAGCCTTAATCACCTTAAAAGACTTCTGGTTTTAAGAGTAGAATTTTGACCTGGAGCCTGACCAAATACTCTTGTTTTCCTGATGTCAGGTTCAGGTTTTGGAGCTGCCATCCAAGACGTCAGTCTGTACCTTGAAGCCAGAGGTGGGTGCCAAGCTGGGCATGCCCATGTGTCTGAAGTTATGGCAGGTAAGGCAAGAGCGCCTGCTAATTGTGAAATGTTTTCCCTGTGATTCATTTTATATGAAACACATGAATCTTTCTTCACTTGGATTTTGATTTATTATCAAACCAATCAAGTAATTATACTATTAAAGGGGGGAAAGATTTGTGAACATCCTTAATGTAACTTTCGGAGCTTTCCAAGCTTTAATGGAAGATTTGCAAATGTTCAGGGAAAGGTTTGTATCCTTAGGATAGATATGGTTTTTGCATCAGTCAAGAGGAAAATGAGTGACTTACCAAAGCCAGTTGTTTGATATGGTTTCTTGCTGCATTAAGAATGATGAGAAATGATTGGTTTACTTAAAAACAGTGATTTTAATGGCAGGTTACATCCACTTCAGTGCCTTCAGGAGAAGGAAGCACTCTACAAACATTTCTATTCCAGACATACAATAGGAACAAAATATTTATGGTTGTATTGACTTTGGACAAAAAGGTAAATAAAAGCAGTTAATGAAAAAAAAAACCCTACATTTGCAGAGGATTCAGTAAATAATGTTTATGGGGTGCCACCAGTGAAAAACAAGTAATACAAAAAGGTGGCAGTAGAGGGAGGGTGGCGTTTAGGTGATTGGCTCTAAAACTCCAAAGAACTGGAGACAAAGCTGATTCCCACTTTAATCCTCTGACCACAAGGTCTGCAGTACCATCTGAACTGATTTCAATATGTTATTCCGCAGGTTCATCTGAACATTTGTATTGGTTTCAGTTGAAAAAAATATCATTCAGTTGTGAATCTGAGGCTTTAGTGTCTTCATTCAGGGTCCTGAACTGACTGAAGTCTAGAGGAAATCAGGTGCCAACTTCAGACAAAAGTAGGACAAGCCACAGTTCAAGTCCCATGGTGTAATTAAAAACTGGGAAAAAAAATAGAAGGAAAATTAAACAGACTGATTAGGCTTTTATTAAACAGAAAGTTTCTCCTAAAAACGCAATCAGTGTTCAGTGTTCAGTGTTCAATGAAATGAATGGGGCTTTCTGTCTCCTAGACATATTTTAATAAGATGAAGATAACTGAGGAAATGTTCAGTGTTGAAAATTTTGTTGCCTGTATAAAAAGTCCTCTGTCTTACCATATTTTCTACATGCATTAATATTGCTATTCCTCTAGGAAGCAGAGCAGGTGCAGAGTCTTAATTTTATGTAGTTTTTAATTTTGTTGCCAGTGGGGATAAAGCAGAGGACTGGGAACTGGGAGAGGTAAATTATTCCATGCAAATTCTGGCTTTCGAAGTCACCACAACTTCCTAGACTGCAACAGGCAAGGATAAATAATCCCTTGCAGTCTCACAGCTGTATTTGCTCTTTTACAAATGTGTGCAACTTGGTTAAAAGCATGGGGGAGGAGGATATTCTTAAGGACAAATAATTATACGTGGCGTACTGAAGTGATGCTCTGCATTCTGGTTTGTGGTTTCACTGGAAGTGGCTCGCTGAGTAACCCCATAACCATAAAAGCAGAAGAACATGGGCTAACCCAGCTGCACCTCTTCCTGAATAGAGGCTGTCCAGGATTTCTTTGTACATTACCACATTGGGCAATATAGACATACCCAGGAGATTAGCACTCCCCAACCCATCACTTATGGGCAACGTGTTGCCTAAGAGACTATTTGATGTTGCTTATGGCACAGTAAATTAACAAGTCGAAACAGAAGCTGACATGGAGAGAGCCACATAATGGTCTGAAGGAAGCATGCTCAGCATTGTCCAACAAGAGTATTGGGGGCTGCAGCCACATATCATCATTTTGTTCTGCATGCCAATAAAAAAAAAATCCACCTATCAGGGAAACAACACACCTTACCAGCAGCAGCATGAGTTAGAAACTCTACTATAGAGCAGAAGGAAATTGAGGCTTAGGGTAGACTTGTAGATTAAGCCTCACTGGCTTCTCCTAAGCAGTTAAAATGCTGGCAGCTGTTTATTTTGTTGGTTTGAAACTCCCCCCCTCCCCCTCATTTTACTAAGTCTGTCCTTAAATGTATTAGTTCATTCAGTGGTTTTTTTCCTTCTGAAGGTTCATTTTCTTAAGTACATTGTCCCTTCAGCTTCACACCTTCCTGCTATTACTAATTGGGTGGGGTAGGATTTGCAGGAGTAAGGATAGTCTTCCCTTGAATTTTTTGCACTCATTGGGGAAGGCATCATGTTGCGTAATGGTGCAAACAAAATAATTCCACAGGAATAATGCATGTAGAAACTGGAAACGCAGAGTTATTACTTTATATAAACTATAGCAATTATTCCTGTTGAGTTGACAACAAATCACCTTTTCTTCCTTCCTTGACAATTATCCAAATGCAACAAGAAAATGCTCTGCTTAGGAAGAACAATGATTTCTAATTTATTTTTTCCACTGAAACCAAAACATGACTGGTGAAGACTTTTCACCAGAAGCTTACATTATTGGGAACTGCAATAAACAGGCTGTTGTGAACCACTGCTTGGTGAGTCCAGGCATCAGACTGAAAGCTCCCCTGGTCTTTCAATAGCTTTTATTGTTTAAGTTCAAGTAGATGTACTCATTTAAATATTACACTTCACGTGGTTAGGGAAAGTTAGGAAGAAGTGTGTGAGACCTTCATTTCATAGAAAACAATACTTTGTTTTTAAAATAGACCAGTCTTAGATCTTGTCTGCAAATTACTGGTTTTCAAATCTAAGCTAAGATACCCACAGGACAAAAAGAAAAAAAAAATTGCTTGGCATTTCCCCTAATGCTGAGGACTCACCTGTCTCTCTTACCTTCACGAGGGTTATGAGCATCCATGAAGATATCTGTTCATCCCATTTTGAGTAAGGCAGAGGAGCTGACCCTGCCTGTGTCTGCGGAGTAAGACAGACCTGTCAGACGTGGGTTAGTGGTGCATTTGGTTGGCAGTGTAGGTTTACAGTTGGACTCTATGAAGGTCTTTTCCAACCTAAATGATTCTATGATTTTATGATCCAAATCTTGTTTATTGGCTAATGAAAGCTATACCTTCTGTAGAGCCCTGGGGCTCAGGAAGAGTCATGTGCTCATAGAAGAGCAGTACAGATAATTGGGGGGGTTGTTTATGCCCAAACGGGGGGCTTTTTTTAAACTTAATTGAAGCACCTATGAAATACTTTTTCTTTGATGGTTTTACCCTTTATTAAACATAAATAACATCTGGAATGTTTGTTTCATCTGGGTTTTTTTTAACTTTTCCCTTGGTATTATAAATCAGGTACTCTTCATCCAAAAAACATGATGAGTTAATATCAATTCACAGATATTTGACATACATTCATTTGCTGTTTTCATAGCAAATCAAAAATTTGACAGTAAAATCAGGCACAGTTCTGGGCATCATAAGACATCTTCTTTGTGGGCCTTTCTAGCATGCTCCCTACCTTTTCAAAAGAAAAGGGTTCTTAAAGCAAGGAATGAGGCTCCTGCAGGATCCCAGGTGTGGGCAGACCTGTTCAGAAAGATGATGTAGGGGATTTCCCCTTGGCTTCCTTCTTTTAAGGGGCAATTTTCTTCCCTGCTCAGTGAGATCCATTCCTCATTTAAACACTTCTCTAGGCTGAATGAATCTGAGAAAGAACATGAAGCTTTTACTCAGCAGTCTTATTACCCAGACCACCCATCTCTTGTTAGTTTAACTCCCCTTAGAACAAATAATAACCAGTGAGAGAATAGTCTGGACCATTAATAGCGGCAGTGAGCCTTTGGCCATGGCAGGTTTGTATCATGACATTGACAGCCAGCAAGTTTGAAGAACCTCATTCAACAATGTGATGCCAGTAAAAACCAATTATTTATAAATGCCCTTTACCTTTATTTTGAACTGATACCAAGCAAACAAATCCTGTAGGATCAGACAGTGTTTGGAAAGAGATGAATAAGCTGTTGGATAGATTTCTTAGGGTAAGAGGTCCCTGCATGAGGTGGTCGTAATCTCAATGTTCATTTTGGTGTTTTTTCTCCTATTAAAGAAATAACTGACTTTAATGGATGCCTGTTTTTTAGTTGCATTTCATTAGGGATTTGCATCTTCACTTACATAACCAGTTACTGCTCATGGGGTCATTAGTCTGTTGGCTGGAGCAATGATGAATATTTTCCTTAAGTGTGACATGTAATCCAGTAATGTTCCCTTCTTTGAGTTATTTCAGAGGCTTAAATAAATTAGGTGTCTGCCCAGGGTGCCATGCCCTTTGGCCTGTGACATCATTAATCAAAATAGCTTTCAATTGGTTATAGTGGGACTCAGGCGCCCATTAACCCCTTGGTGACTCACCCAGAGATTCCTGAGGAGACATTCAGTGTTTACCTTTAAGAACTGTGGTGCACTCGGGTAAACGATCCCTGTGTGTAACCCTACACTTGGCAATGTGAACCTGGAATCTTTAAGCATGGCACTTCTTTCAATGTCCGTACAGGTTTTTACAGCTTGATAGTAGCCCAGCCGCTCTAAATAATTTTTTTTAAGGAACACAAGCAAAGTTCAGGCCATGAAGTGAAGATTTCAGGCAGCCTTCTTTCAGGTGTTGTAGAGGGCAATAGTTTGATTTTCAGAGCGAAATTTTCTATATGTTTGTATGTATATGTTAGATACATATTATATATAAAAAATGTAGAATTTTATATGTAGATATAAAAAAAGTGCTGGTAGCAGTTACCTAGTAACACTTTTTGTAAGCAGGTAGACTATGAAGATTAGATTCAGACTTCTAAACTTTTCACTTCTACACCACTCAGCATTTTAATTTATTTTCTTGATGCTTGGACTGAAACCTACCTGGGGATGATAATTTTCCTAACAGATTATTTACTTTTCAAACAATTTTACTTTTCTCTTGATCAGCACAACTGTGATTCACAACCTTTGCTTCTGGCTGGCTATGAAGATGGATCAGTGGTCCTTTGGAATTTGTTGATGGGAAAAGCGTTGAGCCAACTTGTTTGCCACCAGGAGCCAGTGATGAGCCTTGACTTTGACTTGGAGAAGGCGAAGGGGATCTCAGGCTCATCTGAAAAGGTGCTTAGCATCTGGAGCCTCAATGAGCAACAGAACCTCCAGGTCAGGATCATTGGCCCTCTAGTGTCATTTATCCCACTTTGCACTAACAGTTTGATAGACTAAAAAAATATTTAGTCATGAAGAGGAGTTGTTGCAGATCTCTGGCTAATTAATCACAGACTGGTTAGAATGTCTGTGCTATGTGACTAGACTTAGCAAAAGATGGTGAGGATTTAAAAAAAAAAAAAAGGAAAAGAAAAAACCCTCCCTCACATGTTTCTGGTTTTACCAAAGTTGCAACAGGCACACAAGCCTAGCATTACTCAAGCCATTGCCTCTGTATCTTCATTTATCACGTTAGTAGTATCCAGCTCTTGAAATGTCCTAAACATTATAAATGAGTTATAAAAATGAGAAACAAAGGATTGATTTTCCAAAGGTTCTGCTTGAACGGATAGAGGTTTCTTTCTACTGTGGGAAACACAGAAGCATTCCATGAAATGCTTCACAAACAAGAAAGCTAGCCCAGCTAGCACCAAGAGGCCATGAAGTTTCGGCAACCAACTTCCTTTGGCACCTTTAGAGCCCTAACCAGAGACAGGGAAAATAAGCTGATTTGATATAGCAATTTGTGCCTGAGCTATGCATACCTGGAGTGGCTGGTTTAGAAAGAGGTCTCATAATCACCAGTTCAGGCTATGCTAGTGAATGGCAATAAATATTGCTTAATCTCGACAACTTTAGCAAGTGTTCCAACAGTGCCAAGGGGTTAAGTAGGTTTTAACTAGGTGTGGAAATGGAGTGCATAAATAAGGCTGATGAAAATTAAAATGGCCCATGCATAGCCTCTCCACTGCTGAGTGCTGTAACCATTTTTTAAAGTGGCAGCTGTCCCCTGAACACACAGTGAAGAGGATCTGAACCAGCCCCTGTATCATCCTTGAGAAGAGAGCTGCTGGATAGACCAGTTCATGGGAGAACAATAATCACTCTTCCAGTTTGCAGCTTCTGTGGAGATTTTTAGGTAGTGTGGCAAGTTAATGTTGTTTTCTGAATGGGGTTACAGGAAGAAAAGCAAGCGCTTGGACATCCAACGGTGACGTATCAGTTGGGGGACACTGTGAAGGAATAGATTCTGTTAGGCATCACCACAAAACTGGCATTTATGGAGTGGTAGGGCACTGAGACCCCAGTGCATGTAGTGTAAATGCATCCAACTGAGATGATGTTTGGAGGACACAGTGCTCACCGAGGAGAACATCTGAACTTTAATAAGCAATTAAGACATGAAGTAAAAGAGGCACACCAGACTCTGAATAAGTAGCAAAGGCATTCTAAGTAAATGTGATAAAGAAGAGTTTTAACAAATCTGAAAAACAATAGTCATGGTTTGGGTTTGGGGTTTTTTTGGTTTGTTTGTTTTGTCATGTTTGCCCTCTCCCTGCCCCAGCCTTTCTATCACTATTGGCACACATCTGCACCTGGTGTCCTTAGCTCAGGGAAGCAGAAGGAAGGTGAGTAGAGAAATGCCAGTAAGAAACTTGGTATTGACACTAGTTTTCTAAGGCCAAGGTGTCAGAAGTCTGACATCATGACAGGCTTCTTACAGCTTCAAATACTCTGGTGTTGTAAAGGAAGCTGTTCCTTCATATTAATTATAGCATAGCTTTTTCCTAAATTCAAAGAAAATATTGTTCTCCATAGCACATTTCAGTTATGAGTTAACCTTAGTGCAGGGGTACAGGTATGATGCATGGGAAAATAAACAGTTGTTCACCTGAAATATTCCAGGTATTGTTTTTCACATGTTTTTTACATGTGAATGTATTCACATTCCCAGGAGATGTAAGATTAGTTACATCTTCACCACATCACACTGAGATAATAGCTTTTCTCAGAACTTTAAATGCCAAGTATTATAAACTATATGTAATGTTTCTGTCCTTCATGCATAGTGTGAATGCTCTAATAAAATGCATCTTTCATATGAGCACTAGAGATTGTCAAGGACGTAGATTAAGTTTTTTTCCACTATTGCATTAATAATATAAACCAGATGGGGATTTTTTTTTCCCAACATTCCAGGTACCTGAGGTAATGGTAGACGTTGGAAAGCCACTCAGTGGCACATTATTTTTATTCTAAAAGGTTTTAATAAGTAAACGTGGTGCATAGCTATCTGCCGTTGGAGAAATAATGACGCAATGATGGTTCTTCAGCTCTGTTTTAAGTGGCAATGTTCCAGTGTGTCAATGAATGGATGATGAAGGTAACTTCATAGTTTATTGCTATGGGGAAAGTTCGATGTATTGTCTTCTACAAGAAAGTTGCTGAAATCACCACTGTCAGCAAATGACTGGATTGGTTACGAGCCTTCTGATTTGGATGAGATAGTGTAATTATGTGATGATGTTTGTGGTAGAATGTAGGAGGTAAACAGCTTCTGCAGGTGAATAAACAAAGAAGAACTAAGAAATGTGATAATCACAAAATCTTTATATAGGACAAGAAAAAAAAATTCTATAAGCTGTAATGTAAGCAAGCGCACAAGTTTTGTTGGTTGGGTTGCTGAGGCTTTTCCCTCAGCTGCTGAAGCTAAGACTGCCGCTATCTTGGGTATTTTTCTAAGACGAATATGGGTTAAAGACATAATTTGGGTGTAGGGGAAGGGGATTAAAAAAAAAGAAAAAAGAAAAATCATAGATAGCATGTGTTAATGAGGGAAAGAGAGGTGGATATCTGATGGCCTCAGCATGTCAAAAATTTCTTAATGCATCTGGTAGTAGATGCAAGTGTTCTTGGTCATGACTGGCTGAAAGCAGCTCACCTGTTTTAGCTCTTTGTTTTCTTAATTACAAGCTGGTTTTCTGGTTAGGAAATTATGTTGGTATGCATTTGACTACAGTAGTTGCCAGTAAGCAACTGGATGGCACAAATCCTGGCACTAAGATTTCACCTTACTGCATATACCTTGAGCAAGTCGTTCTCCTTTGTTTTGTTTTTCTCTCTCACTTCTTGTATTTGCAGATCATGCACAAATGCCCACTGTTCCCTCATGTTCCATAGCCAAAAGGCATCCCCATTATAGGCTTCAGTTTCAAGTTGTAGCTTGCTAATGTCATGCAATTTCTCCCAGTCGCCCTGATTTTGCTGTATGGATCTTGCCCACATAATTGACAGTAATGATGGGAAGCACCACGCCCAGGATTGGTTATAGCCATTAGCTAATAATCTCAGTTACAGACTAAGGCCTATCTTACATTTTCCAGGCTGGTGATGTAATAAATCTTTCCCTTGCCAGTGTGCATACGCCAACAAAAATCCCACTGAAGCCATGCTACAGTAGTTTAACTGGGGAGTTTGGAAGAACATACATACTAGCAAAAAACACAGGTTTTACAGTAGCAGCCCCACAAAAAAGGCCCACCTACAGCCTCCCACTGTTCATCAGGCTTGCACAAAACTTGCTGTCCTCTGTTCTGAATTGGCTGTAGACACATTTGTCAGGTCCTGTTTAAAAGAGGATTGTATGGAGCATGCAAGAAGCACATCAAGTTTCATTTAGCCTTTTTGCTCATCAACTTTCACATCTCTTGTTGTTTGAGTAAGTAGCTGGGCAGTTGTTACACAGTTGGAAAATAATTGCATATAGCTTTGTGCGTGTAAGATTCTAAGATGTGTTCAACTGCTTCTGAAACCAACTTTGAGCAGCATTTCTGAAGTTGCAGTTTTCTACATCCAGTATTACAGTTAAAATTATTTGCAATGAATATATTCTTTATTATCTGGTACTATGTATGCATCATGGAATGTCCTTCGAGGAGGAAAGCTACTCAGATGTAATACGCTTATCAATCCCTTCCCACCTCAGAAAAACAGCAAACAACACACAGTGTATTAAAACACGCACTGAATTGTGTTTAGCGTTGGTACGAGACAGCTACAGATTCAGTCTTAAGTAGATGGTGGCATTAATGCATCATTTCCAATTGTGCTAATAAATAACAGCACTTTAAGGTCAGCACACACCCAACAGATGTTTTCCCCATTGTGACAAAAGCTCGGCTATTTCAATAGACACGCACATGTACATGCGCGCACACACACACACAAACACACATTCTGCTGCATATACTGCATGTGTTTCAGAGGTAGACTGCTGACTAATACAAGTTACCTGAGGTGAGAACAGCAGAAGTGTACTACATTGAGCTTTTCCTCTGTGCTTCAGAGGAAGCTCATGTCAGTGAAGTGAAAACTTTTCTTTCCAAGGGCTAAGTCCTGTGCATCCCCAGTGCCTCCTGAAGTAAGCTAAATGCCTTCAATTTCGTTGTGCCCCTCAGAAACTTTTGCCCCAGTAGTCTCCAAACAGTAAGTAAAGGCTTCCAAGATTGAAATCAATAACTTGGTTGTAATCCTGTTCTTGGAATTTGGTGTAAATAAAAGTCTCTTGGGAAGGAGTACTAGAAATACAGATTTCCTGACACTGTAACCTAATTCCTGGAAGCATTCCTTTCTCAAGACTGGTAAATGCTACCACAGCTTATTTGGGTTTTTTTGCGAAGGGCCACAGTAGTAGAAATAAGTAGCAGGTAGTTTAAATATCAGCTCAGAATGTCAGCATGGGAATATTGCAGAAGCAGGGAAAATATATGGCCATAGCTCTGAATGTTGCAGCTCATGCAAGAGTAGCTGGGAGAAAAGAGCAAAGCTAGG
The DNA here is from genome assembly GCA_013400195.1 of Aramus guarauna. Lineage (NCBI taxonomy): Eukaryota > Metazoa > Chordata > Aves > Gruiformes > Aramidae > Aramus > Aramus guarauna. The sequence continues at coordinate 24,796 of VXBL01009141.1, read as the reverse complement.
TAGTCTGGTTCTCAAAACCTTGACTCAGAGCATCACTTGTGACAGAATATAAATAGCTTTAAATGCAATATAAACTAAAAACATACAAGGGATGCTTTATTTTTTTAGAGAATGGTGCCAGAGATAGATAGGCTCAAGGTCAGGCCCTTTCCATCTCTGTCTATAATTGTTCTCACTAAGGCGTCATCCACAATGCTCCATACTACCTGTGTGATACTAGTGTGTATGGGTGGACACTATACCTTCTAAAATCCCCAAAGGTTCCTTTTTCTGCTGTTTGTTTTAAACAATTAGAGCTTATCTATAACTTTCTCACACAGGTTTACAAAACACACAAACTTGTCAACGCTGGCATATCTGATATCACCATTCGTCCAGACAAGAAGATTTTAGCAACAGCAGGGTGGGATCATCGCATCAGGATCTTTGGCTGGAAAAAACTGAAGCCCTTGGCAGTGCTGGACTACCACACAGCAACGGTCCATTGTGTGTCCTTCTCAGATCACAGAAACCCCAGTGAGAGACTGCTAGCAGCTGGCTCAAAAGATCACCGCATCAGTATCTGGTCAATATATGCTCAGACGTGACATGTTCTGCACTGGCATGACTTAGGAAAACGGTATTGGTGAAGCAATTCTTTACACTATAATTCAAACCTGGATGTGGGAAAGTGGAAGAATGTATTTTAAGGCTGAAGTGAGAGGCCTAGGTTAATTTTTATGCTGCTTGTCCAAGCTGCAAGTTTTGTTTTCCAGAGAGGGAAGTAGATTTCTAAAATTCATAACAAGCAGAGCCAGGCCAGTCATAAAGACAGAACAAGTCACTTTCTACAGGTTTTGCAACAGCTTTTCTTCTTAAATAGGTTAAATAACTTAAGGTTAAATAACTTAAGGTTGCTTAAATAACTTGTGCCAGTATCTCCTTTTGTGAAAAAGGACTGGAATCCCTCAGACTTCGGTGGGGGCAGAATATATCTGTTTGTAAGTCATTCATGTATCCAAGAATCTGAATCAGTGTAAAATATCACTCTTCCTTGAAAATTTATACCCTTTAAACCACCTCTAGTGGTTTCTCATTGTCAGTTACTTTTTCTTCTCCCTAACTGAAAGGCTATCAGAACAACCTTGATTTGTTCACACTTCTGTCAGTTTCTAACTTAAACCAACAGCCAGGAATGTGACTAGAGACGGCCTTTGGCATTTATGAATTTCATTATGTCTCCTGTCACCTCAAGCCTCACAATTAATCACAAGAAAGAAAGGGGGAAAAAAATCTTCCCCTGTGCTGCACTGCATAGCTATGTAAAACCTTTTACAGAGCCAGCGCTTAAATCCTTTCCATAGACTGACGAGCCGAGGGATTTAAACTCAGCACGCCAATTAGCACCCTTCTCCTTGGAGCATTAGAGGTAAGCTTCAGCATGGCAAGTCTGGGATGCAGCCACACAACTCCCATTAACAGGTAGGGGAATTGCATGGATAAATCCTTATCCACGTAGTGCGAATGGCTCCATTAACTTGTCATCTCTACAGTAGTGGAAGCTGAAGTGCATTCATGAAGGTTGTTTTTTTTTTTGTTCGGATCATGAAGCAGCTTGCATTTTTTAAAAGCATATTAGACATACAACACTGTTCATAGACGCCTTAGTTACAAAGTTGCAGTTACAACTGTCCCACTGAAGCAATTAGCAAGGGCCAGCTTGTTAAAAAGGAGGTGGCCTGGAAACCAGAACTGAGCTTTACAAACTGAAGCATTTTGTGTCCAGGCTGTGCACTGTTGATACTTTACTGGAAATGTATGTTTCTGCCTCTGTTCAGAGCTGGCTGTCAAAGAATAAGTCATCAGAATTGTAGTGAACAGCAACATCAAAAGGCTTTAGAAATTATTTCAAGGAAAACACACAAGCAAATTAAGGTCTGGGTCTGCTATCCAGCTGCGCTTTACAGACAGAGAATACTGTTGGACTAAAAGCCTTAAGCACCAAGCCTGATGTTTTCTTCCCATTAAAACACAGAAACAAGATACTGTTGCCAAACTTTTCTAAATAAAACTTGGCCTTACACATTTTGGAGTGACACATTTGGATGACACTTTATTTCTTTACTATTCAGTAGCTGCATGGAGGATCACACTGCAGTTGAAAGTTAAAGCCTAATTTTGAGTGATCCTGAATCAGGGGAAGGTGCTAATGTTCATTACATCTATCAGAGAGTTGCGTAGATGGTCAGTGCTCCATCTTCACCCATCATCCACCTCCCACACAGAGGAGTTGCTACCTACACCATACAAGAGGCTCCAGGCCAGCAGCCTTATGAAATGAGATGGGGTCCTTCTCCACAAACTTGCTGCTGCCAGAAACCTTTTCTTTTTTCTTTCTTAAAGTAGGTCAGAATGTACCATAGATAAGCAAACAAAGAAACCCATTAAATAAATAAATACAAAAAACATTGTTGTGTATAGTCCAGGGACCCATCATACGGAGTTTGCAAAGAGATTTCCCTTTGGCTGTCCTGTCTCATACTGCACCACACACGAAGCCTGTCAGGCAGCTGTGAGATTGGTGTCTCCCATTTGAGTGGTGCTCTGCAAACAGAACTTAGGAGTTCTGCTGCATGAGAACAATTTCACAATCACTTCATTTTTAAAAGGACATAACCCAGTGGTTACATGCTTGGGCTTTAGTCTCCTGTCCATTTAGATTATAAATAAATAAGTATGAAGGTTGATAAATGGTAGAAGTCTCAAGAAGACCCAAGTCTCCATCCTGTGCTTTAACCTATGTAATCACTGCACCTTTTTAATCAACAACTTTGAAGTGAGAGCTGATGCGGGCCCATGCCCTAAAAAGCACTGTCAAGCTGGTGATTGGGCACTGCCCTAGAAAGTGAAAAACAGCTCTGCATCTCCTCAAGCATGGCTCTAGGTGCCCTCCATCAAAAATTAGCACTTTATTCCCCCCCCCCCCCCCCCCCCCCCCCCCCCCCCCACAAGGGTGGAGGCCCCCCCNNCCCCCCGCCCCGCCCCCAACTCCAAGGTACAGGGTTAGAGTCACACCCGCTACTGTAATTTTGCATGGATCAAGGCCAAGAACACATTCTTGGGACTCCTGGTACAACAGGCATGGGACTGTTCAGTGCCGGAGCCCCACATGCTTTTGGACTATCTGAAAAACTTAGTTTCTGAGCAAAATTTAAGCTTCCACAGTTTATCACACCAAAAAAAAAAAAAAAAAAACCAACCCCAAACCAAACCCAAAAGAACCCCAACCCTCAAAACACATAATCAGTCCCTGTGTTGTGAACCACACTCAATTTCCTCTCTCAACTGTGCATCACAGCTATTAAATATTCCTTTATCTCCCTGCTTTCCAATGGACTCAAGAGCTGGAGAGCTGCTCTGCAGTGGCACTGGGGGTGGCGGAGGCACCTGGAGGGGTGCAAGTGTTCCTCTTCTCCACGGTAGGAAACAGCAGCCTGCACTGTTGGGCAATTTCCACAGAACTGAGCTGTACGTTTAATACTCATCCAGCAGAAAAGGAAAGGAAATCCAGGATTCACCCATCTTGGGCAAATGGTTACCATAGGAAATGAGAAAGGCCAAGCCTGGTTCCAGTAGAGAAGACGTAATCATTCTCTGCTCTCATCCTTTTGACAGGAAAAGGCAGCTGTGCCACCAGAGAGTATTGTAAGCGGTGAAAAGCCACTTTCAAGACTGGAGCAGGGACTAAGATGCAAACTTCTCCAGCATTTCAGGGCAGCTCCACACTCAGTACACCCCTTGTCCTGAATGCCAGTGATGGGCTCCAAGGCGTTGACACAGCCTGGCTTCTGCTCCTGGCACAGCTGGCTGATTGGCTGGCTCACAACCACCTCCACCTCAGGCCCCAAAGCAGTAGACAAAATGCATCTTTAATGAAGGCCCGTGCACCTTCCACGGTAGGAAACAACTTTTGATGCAGATTCTATGATATTGGCACAGTGGTAGCCCCCTAGGAAGAATGGATTAATACCCCATATCTTAATAAGAGTGCTATTAGATCAAAGCCTGAAAGTTAGGAACCTTTGAGTATTTTCTTTTCTCTGAAAAATGCCATTTACTGCCCCTGTCAGTGTCTAAAGTAATTATGGAGCTTCACAAGGGAACATACTCTAAAGATGACTATGTGCCTTCACATCTAACTTACTGCCCTTTGCTGGGGGTTAAATATTTATGTTTGTCTGACTAGGTAGATTTAAAAATAAACTTAGTTATGCAAGCATAAACTGAAAATGAGGGCATGAACTGCATCTGTAATCTTACTAGTAGACAGACACAGAGGTAAAGAGTTTCATCAGCTTCAAGAGGAAGGACATGTTGCAGATCTGCATGCAAGAACAGACCCATCCTATACTTCTTTACGTCCCATTAACAAAGCACTATCCATGTCATACTTTGCACATTACAACAATTAATTCACTAACACTTTACATCACTACTGATATTATTTAAACATTTGGTAAAGGTTTTTTTTTTGTTGTTTTTTTTTTCACATTATTGTTTCCTTAAAATGAGCAACCAGACTACATTAATTTGATTTAGAGCTGAGCCTAAATGTCATAGTTAGAAAGTGAATTGCTTCTAAAAGTTTATTTGCTTAAGGAACTGACCTGGACTTTCCCAAAGTAGAATGATTTCCAGCAGGAAGGACACAGTCTATTTTGCTATAGGTGTAAAATACAGTTGTCTGATTGCATCTAGGAAATTAACAATTCTTTGTTTCTGGAAAAAAAAAAAAAAAAAAAGTGTAGCTCTCTACAATTGTAACATGAGCATGGTTATCACTCAAGATTTCAGCTGACTTGCTAGCAGGAAGGTTGTGAGTGAAGAGCCACCTTAAGCTGCTGGAGTTAGCTCTGGAATCTCACCTGCCAGAAAGGAACAGGGCTAGCCTGTACCTGGCCTAAAGGATTCAGGAGTGAAGGTGATGACAGCTAAATGATTACAAAAAGCTTCCTCCCAAGAATCACAGTCTTTGGCACTGTGAGAGGGAAGAAAGCAACCAGCATTTGTAAACTAATAGAAAGAAATCCCAAACACTAGCATTTGTGCAGCAATTACATGGGATATTTATCAGTACTGGAATGAATGGTGATCTCTGACCCTCTAACATTTTTTGCAAATGTATCCATTAGTTCCAACCCCTTTCTCTTATCAGTACATGAGGGGTAAAGCACTGCAGTCTTAGGTGTAGATGAGCAAGGAAAGAGGAGATTAATTGTATTTGTAGTAATGAGTGAAAAAAGAAGTAGGCTGAGGGCCTGCAATGAGACAGTTGTTAAATTTAGCCCTGTATAATGCAATTGCATTAGTAAGCCAATAAATTACTCTGCAGCTTGACTTGGATTGCTGCAAAGATTTGAGTTTTAAAGAACAGATTTTTATAGTTAAGTCAATACTGGCTTCTGAACTGCTTTGGTTTTTAGCACATTTAAGATGCATCTACAAAGCCAACTTACAAATTAATAAATCTGTAATTCACTCTGCCAAGAACAAAGATAGAACACTGACTACTGCAGGAGCCATGTTAGTGATGTAAACCAAAGGACTGGGGATTAAACAAGGATTACCAAGTGCTAAATCAATGTGTTTCTTTTTCTGGCTATGTGTCTGTGGTGTGAAAGTATGGATCATTACATAAAACATGGCACGTGACTGCCTGGATTAATACTATACAATGTTACAGCAACATCGAGACACAAATTTTGATGTTTAAGCATGACCAGTGTGCTACCAAGAAAGTGATGGCACTGACTAAGTAGGAAGGCGTGGTTTTGCTGTTGTTTGTAGTATTCTGAAATTCCAGCCTGGCTGCCCTACTAGAGTAATTTTTCCACGTAAACCTGGCTGCATTTAATCTATGTCCTACTCTTCTGGGCCATGCTGGAGGTTTCTTTTATTATGTGAAGAAAACCATCAAGAATTAAGATCATACTGGTTGTTGGGGGGTGTGGGGGGGGGGTGTTGCCAATTCATTTAAGGATCTCACAGTACAAAATTNCCTGCACCATCATATAGAGCAGATAGAAATATAACTTTTTAAATAGACTTAAATCGAAGTATATCAGTTGTAAAACTTGCCAACAACATCAAAGTAAGCATGGGGTAAGTAGCCATACTCTGTATACCAAATTCTTTGTCCCCTGACCTTACCACATACTCTCATTCCTTTTGATCAAGACAAGACCAGCAGCCAGAGTTTGTGCTGGTTAGTCACACAGCCCTTCTCGTGTATGGTTTTATTTACCACCACCCCTTATCAAACACCACAAATCAGGTCTGTTTGGGTTGAGCCATCTGCTCCCCTACACATTTTTAAAGCTATATCAGCTGCCTTTACTCAGCTCATTAAGAATTTTGTCTCAGAGTACTGACACCCCCAAATACATTTAATCCTCATGTCTGAGGAGGTACATTTTGTTTCAGCTATTAGTGGTTTATTCCTCATCAATACAATCCATCACAAGAACTTTGACACTATAATGTATTATTAAACCACATAATGTCTCAGTTGTGAATGTATTGCTCATCTAATTAACGGTATGAAATATATCTGTATGTTCTATCAGCATTCCTGTGTACTGCTTTATTCTGACTTATCTCAGAGGAATTTGATTTGCCATTCAGTATTTTAAAAGGAGGGGAAAGGCAGGGGCAGGATGAGGGAGCAAATCAAAACAAAGAAGCAACTTGCCCCTGTAAGTTTGGTGATATAAAGATTCTAGAAAGCACGAAGGGCCTTGAAGCAAACCACTTCCAGGAAGGTGACAGATTCCCAATGGGAAAAGGACAAGGATGAAATGGAAGAAAAGTACCTAGAGCAAGCATACTGTGATAGGTCTGTCTTTTTAAATTTGTACACCAGCTCATTTCAGTTTCAGAAGTATTTGCTTTTACCTTCCCACCATCCTTTTTTAAAAGTGTTGGAACATTAGGATATCCTGTAAACTGCAGCCTACACCTCTAAATAAGCCTGTGCTCACCCAGAGGACCATATATTTATTTCTCTACTATGAACAGTCATAATGTGCCACTTGAGATAGAAGCACGAGGGACTGAGGTCTTGAAGCAGCCACATGCACTGCAGAACCATCCCAGAGCAGTACTAACTATGTCCTTACAAGAGAGTGACATGTGTCTATTATAATTTGAAGTTCTAATTAATTGTCTATTACAATTTGAAGTTTTAATTAAAAACAAACACCCAAAACACAAAACTAACAACTGTTACATTAGATTGAGATTACAGCTGGATACCATTTCCTCCTAGTTTTTATTCACAGTATATGTAAATTAGGGCAGCAAAAAAACTATAGAAATCTTTTGGCACTTTTTGGACAGCAATGTTCTCTCTTTCCTACCAGCTGCAGGGTTGATTGATCCTGATTATGTTCAGCTCAGGGAATCTAGGGAGGATGTTAAAATGGTGAGCCATTATTCTGCTCCATAGCTCTGGCATCTCATGCATGCAAAGGTACATTTTCCAGGCACCCATGGCATTGCTTCCTATAAACATGTTCTGACATAGGTAGGAGGAAGGTTGGTGCATTTGGCCTACATAATAACTTAAAACATGGCAGAGAATGTGGATATTGCATTTGTCTTCATGGTAATTAGAATAATTTCTGATATGAAATCTCAATGATTCATGGATACACAGAAAAGCATCTAGGCTGCTTTTAACATAATACTTATGGTAAGTACTGTCTTTTCAGATTTTTTTGCCTCAGATATTTTGATGGCATGCAGACTTGGCATCACGCTAAATAGAGACATTGAGTCTTTATAGTTTTATCTCTTGAGCCCATCTGGTTTGAAGTAGTTGACAAGAAGCAGGAAAGAGAATAGAATGAAAGACTCACTTCATGTTTAAGGCAGTGCTCAAATAAAAACAACCTGGGAGGAGGGCTGCCGCACTCCCCTCCTCTACACTTTTAAGATAATTGGAACAGGAGAGCTTCGCCTGCGACCCCTCCACTTGCAGCACTAGCTCTGACTGCCCACTGTTGGAGCTCACACCCCAGTCAAAAATCAGCTAAAGCAGACAGGCTGGAGCACCAAGGGAGAAGGGGAACCATCTGCTCCCTGGAACAAGGGACAATGGCAGCACTAAGCAAGCAGAGTAAAAAAAGCAAATGCAAACACAGAGCCCTTGTCCATCAGCCAAGCTAAGACTATGGAAAAAATAATAGTGCAAACACCTCACACAAAAGTACTTCAGTAAGTTTTACATGTTGTTTATTCCATTTTTAACTGCCTTTTGCAATTTACAGATACAGTCCAAGGACTTCAGCCTGAGTACCTGGGCACTTGTGCAATTACCCCTATTACAGGCAGGTACAGAACACGGCAATAGCACCAGAAGTGTCCTGCCCTGCCCACAGAAACAACCGTTGTGTTAGTGACCAGAGTTAGCTTCAGTGAGAGCATATTTGGTTGCAGGTAAACATACCCTTTCCTTCTCCATCTACCAATGACCACTAAGAGCTGTTCATACAGGTACTAAAAATTTCTGTAACTAGAACTTAGGCTAGACCAGCCATAAAAGGGCACTTCCTTTCTCAATGAGGCACACTGTCTGAAATCTTCGTCCTCTCATGGAGGTGATGAGAGGCTAGCCTTTATCAGCTACAGAATCACTCTAAGAGCATAAGATGGAAGTTGCTATACAAGTTTGCATGATTTTACACCATGTAGGAGCTAGTCTTGAAATGCATATGCTCTCTTTCCCTTTATGCTGCTTTGTCTCCTTATAGAATTAGGTCCTAAATGTGACTCTTTCATGGCTTTTGTTCTCAATCACTTTGTTACTAGTTCAAATTTATAATTTTAACCTAAATAGAAGTGAGTGATTTATTGTAATTATTTTGTATAGGCTGCTCTTCATAAACTTTTTTTAAAAATCTGGAAAAACATTTAATTTCCCATGTGGAAAGAACACATTTATCATACTTTACTCGGATATACTTGGCCAACTATTGCACATATATGCAAAACATATGTGACATATTCAAGGCTGAATTTCATAAAACAGAAATGCTATGAAATGTGATATAATAAATATATTACACAGACATATGTGGCCAATTTATAAAACCATGCTATCTTTGGTAAATTTATAATAGGTCATTTCTATTAATG
>VXBL01009140.1:97378-113285 GCA_013400195.1 Aramus guarauna | reverse complement strand
GACAAGGATGCCATGCAGGACAGCGTCAAATACTGCACAAGTTCAGGTAGATGATGTCAGTTGCTCTTCCCTTGTCCACCAGTGCTGTAACCCCATCACAGAAGGCCACCAAATTTGTCAGGCATGATTTTCCTTTAGTGAAGCCATATTGGCTGTCACCAATCACCTCCTTATTTTCCATGTGCCAGAGCATAGTCTCCAGGAGGATCTGTTCCATGATCTTGCTGGCCATGGAGGTGAGACTGACCGGCTGGCAGTTCCCCAGGTCTTCCTTTTTCCCCTTTTTGAAAATGAGGGTTACGTTTCCCTTTTTCCAGTCAATGGGAACTTCACTGGACTGCCATGACTTCTCAAATATGATGAAGAGTAGCTTAGTCCCTCAGATCTCATGGATGCATCTCATCAGGTCCCATGGCCTTGTGCACCTTCAGGTTTCTTAGATATTCTCAAACCTGACCTTATCATTGGTGTCTCTCACATTTGGACTTTTCCTCTCAACTTCATAAGATCTCAGAAAATAAATATATTTTCTTATTTTCTCTTCTCTTCTCTCTCTCAGAAAACTAGTAGAAGTTTCACCTACATAGATCCCATGTATTCTCTGGGGGAGCTTTGCACTTTTGTGCCTTCTCCCAGAATATTGTCCTTCCTGGGGCAGATGTTGTTTATTGCACATTTCAAAATCACAATATAATTTAAATGCTTAACAGACAACGCTATGATTATTAGCTTGTGTTCATGAGAAACACAGAATATGCATGCAGTTGTTGGAGTACCTGTTTGTTTTCCCTGTGATCTAGTCAGAACTGTTAGCTCTCACTGTTCATTCCTCACAGATTTTAAGCAATGGTGACACATTTTTTAAAAGAAAGATTTTAACAGAATTTTAGAAAATAGAATTGTAATAATAATAATCCATAAAATATTAATATACTTATAACTTGGCTTTTTCTTTTTCATGATATTAAAAAAAAAGTAAGTTAATAAAAATTCACAAAAGCATAATCTTCTCATTGCAAAAGTTTACAACTTTGATTGTAGACAGTGATAACTGCATTAAGGGCATCCAGAAGATACACTTTATGCAATTTATACTCCAAGCCCTGGTGAATGGCAGGACCTAACATTCTCACAGGTCCTGCAGATCATTGCTTTTGGCCAATAAAGTTGGTACAGGGAAATGAAAGAATCAAGTCACATTTCAGTTTTAATAGCATCTGTACATGCTTAGGAGATTATAAAACCAAAATGCAATATGAGCAGGACTCAAGAGAGGGTAGATACTTTGATGTATACAGTGTACGTGTATTTATGCTTCTTCCCATTACAAACAATGAAGCCTCTATATGTCTCAAAACAGGTCATCCAGAAAATCAGCGCAATTGATAAAGATGACCCACCAAATGGCCATCAGTTCTACTTCAGTTTAACAGCAGAGGCAGCAAATAACCACAATTTTACCCTGCAGGACAACAAAGGTAAGGACATTTTGTTTAGGTAAATATTTACCTCTAAAAACTTTCATTCTTAATACATACATAAACTTCTATTCTGGTAAGAACGTAAATTAAAGTACAATCAGCCTGCAAATAACTTTATCTGTAGATTATTTGTCAAGGGAATTAAGCTGTTGTTTCATTGGAATGTTGAATCATTTAAAGCCTTGAGCCAAACAAAGCAGCTTCAAATCTTTCCCTTCCTTTTCTTTCTTTTTTTTTCCCCCAGAAGTCACTCTTCTGACATTTTTTCCTTATATTTATAGGTTTTTATCTAAATTAGATTTTACCTTGGGGCAGTGACTGAAAAATGTCCAGGAATTCATGTTTTATTAATATAACTCAGTACATAAAAAATGAATACAGAGTAAATTGAGAGAGTTTGGGTTTTGTTTTTTTTTTAGAAAAAACACATCTTTTCAGTAAGCCACCTACTGAAGAATGCTTTGATAACGGAAGCTGCCTACACTATTTACACAGACTTCTTATGACTATTTCCCCAAAGACTTATGCAAAGACTGCCATTGACATCACGTTTCCATTAGTTAAAATATCTGAGAACATGCTTCTAATTAGTGTTCTCATTAGTTGCACTGCATAGTATGGCAGCTGGGCATGTATCAGTCTGTTTAGCTATTAGCTGAAGCAAATAGAACTAAATAGACACTCTGTTCCTGTTGCATTGCTCTTTTATGGCTCAGTACTAAACCAGAGCTACAAAGTCATCCTTATTAATAAAATAAGGGAAAACAGACATATGGTGGACTAAAGGACATGGTTTGTACAGACAGACTTTGAACAACATTCGCTAAGTATAACAACATGTGACCTAATAAAGTTCTCTCACACAGCTGTTTATCACCTTACCCTGCATGTAGTTACTGACATGCTTAATTTTCTTCATATGAGCAGCTTGCAGTTCAAAATGAAAGACTAATAGTAATAATGATCAAAATAATAAAAACACACTAGAATAAGACTCTATCTGTAAATCTGACATTGTTACAAGTACTTTAAAGTATTTAATGAAAAGACAGGCCCTCTTCCAAAGAACGTATAATTTGGAAATAGTAATAAAAGACTTTTGCAATGCCGGTAAAACCAATGCAGTTACAAGACACAGCAGCAGTTGCCTCTTTTGGTGTTACTTAGTTTTATGCATATCTCATATGATTCTATATCAAGAAGTGATTGTACACTTTGCCAGATAGGTCGTAATAGCTGACACAATAAGATAATTTTACAGGACTATCAATATATCTGTCTATAAATAGCTAGATAAATAGATAGACAGACCGACCGACCGACCTTTTCTATACATTCTAGGAGATGTAACTCTCTACCTCTCAGGAGCTGTGAACCTGTATTGAACACAGTGAGTTTTGCACATATTTTCTGGAATATGTGGAGTCTTTAATCACCCAACTCAGAGCAGCATCGAAGTACACATTTTAAACTGATTATATTAGTCATCTTGTTGACTCTCAGCTGAGACTGCATGTGTGCACGTGTGCAATTACCTATAATTGTGCAACAAGTGGATAATTTTCCATTCAAAAAAATATTTCATTGGTCTTCAGAACTTATTCTTATATTAATATGTTCATCCCTTCCATTAATATGATAGCTGTATCTGTAAATAATTGAAATTTTGGTCCCTTGACCAGGGAGCAATGGTATCCAACTGGCAGAAAACCATGGTCTCTCTAAGCTCTGCACCTGCCATGACTGACACAGTTTCCCAGGCAGAGCTCCAGTGGGCAGGTGATGCCACCCAGGTGTCAGGCTGCAGGGTGTGCCCTACTCTTATGCCAGTGACAGATGGTAGTAGTGAGCACACCTATGGGAGGTGCACTCGCCCAGGTGCAGGAACTCCTCTGCTTAGTGACAGAGCTCCGGGAGCAGCTGACTAGCTTGAGGAGTATCGGAGAGTCTGAGAGAGATATAGACTACTGGAATTGCACCGCACCTTCCCTGGGACAGGCCCAACAGGCAGACAGGATGCATGATATGGAGGATTCCCTGTCCTGTCTTCTCTACCTGTCTGAATGCGGTGATTTAAGAGATAGGGGGCAATGGCAACAAGTTCCTGCCCGGTGCAGCAGGCATGTCTCCTCTCTGACTACCCCACCTTCCCAGGTGCCCTTCCATGGTAGGTATGAGGCTCTGCAAGTTGAACTGAACAATAACAAGGGCAATGGTTCATCTAGCTTGGAGGTGTTGCCAAATTGAAGTTGGCCTATGCCCTGCATCAAAACTGCTTCCATAAAGAAAAAAAGACAGGTCATTGTCATAGGAGGCTCCCTTCTGAAGGGAACAGAAGGCCTAATATGCAGACCAGACCCAAGGAGGCCCAGGGTTAAAGATGTAAAGAGAAACTTTTCTACCCTGGTACAACCCTCAGATGAGTATCCATTATTGATTTTTCACATAGGCAGTGATGAATTTGCAACAAGAAATCCAAGGGCAATCGAGAGAGATGTCAGGGCCTTGGGATGACTGGTTAAGGGATCTGGAGCACAAGTAGTGTTCTCTTCTATCCTTCCAGTTGTAGGTAATGATGAGGGAAGAAACAGGAACAGCCAACAGATTAATACTTGGCTCAGTGATCTGGATGAGTGAGAGGTGTACTCAGTGAGAGGATTGAGTACACCTTCAGTAAATTTGCAGAAAACAGCAATCTGGGCAGAAGTGTTGATCTCCTTGAGGGTAGAAAGGCTCTACAGAGGGATCTGGACAGGCTGGATCAATGGGCTGAGGCCAATTGTATGAGGTTCAACAACGCTAGTGNTGAGGCCAATTGTATGAGGTTCAACAACGCTAGTGCCGGGTCCTGCACTTGGGTCACAACAACCCCATGCAACGCTACAGGCTTGGAGTAGAGTAGCTGGAAAGCTGCCTGGTGGAAAGGGACATAGGGGTGTTGATCAACAGCCAGCTAAATACGAGATGGCAGTGTGCCCAGGTGGCCAAGAAGGCCAACAGCTTCCTGACTTGTATGATAAACAGTGTGGCCAGCAGGACAAGGGAAGTGATCTTGTACTTGATCCTTGTACTCCGTGAGGCCGCACCTCGAGTACTGTATTCAGTTTTGGGCCCCTCAGTCCAAGAAGGACATTGAGGTGTTGGAGCATGTCCAAAGAAGGGAAACAAAGCTGGTGAAGGATCTAGAGCACAAGTCTTATGAGGAGCGGCTGAGGGAACAGGGGTTGTCTAGCCTGGAGAAGAGGAGGCTGAGGGGAGACCTTATCGCCCTCTACAACTACCTGAAAGGAGGTTGTAGCCAGGTGGGTGTTGGTCTCTTACCAAGTAGCAAGCAATAAGATGAGAGGAAGTGGCCTCAAGTTACACCAAGGGAATTTTTGATTTTATATTAGGAATTATTTTTTTCTCTGAAAGGTAATCAAGCATTGGAACAGGCTTCCCAGGGAAGTGATTGAGTCACCATCCCTGGGGGTATATAAACATGTAAACGTGGTAGTTAGGGACATGGTTTAGTGGTGGGACTTGGCAGTGTTAGGTTTACAGTTGAACTTAATGATCTTAAAGGTCTTTTTCAACCTAAATAATTCTATGATTCTATGATTCTAAATAGATCCTTGGAAATTAGACCTGAAATAGATATATAGACTAATCTCTGAAGGTTGAATTTTTTTCTTTTTTATAATGATCTCATCTCCACTATTGATCACGAGTATGGAACTATGAGCTTAATTAAAACCAAATAGAACTCTGTAATTTTGAAACAGTCTTTTGTGGAAAATAGAAATTTTTTTGTTTATTTGAATATCATTTCTCAGCTGATCCTACCTCTGCAGGTTCAAAAATGTATGACCAGGAAAGAGAAATTTGTCAAAATAATATAAATGTGTTTATAAAGTCTTTTAAATGCAGTACTGTATTATTTATAGGCTTGTGTTTTATAAAGGTCATGTATTTTATATTTATCTTTTTATTCCTTTATCTAGATAACACTGCCACAGTATTAACCAGAAGAAATGGGTTCCGAAGACAGGAACAGTCTGTTTTCTACTTGCCAATATTCATTGTGGACAGTGGATCACCTTCACTTAGTAGCACCAATACCCTCACCATCAGAGTCTGTGATTGTGATGCGGATGGTATTGCTCAGACATGCAATGCAGAAGCATATATCTTGCCTGCAGGACTTAGCACTGGAGCCCTGATAGCAATCTTGGCTTGTGTCTTGACACTGCTAGGTATGTCTTCTTCCTGTTACCATTCTTTTCTGCTCAATGTCTAGTAGCAAAAGACATATATATATGTATAGAAGCTTCAACTGCTTCCCCCTGCTCCAATCAGCACCCTCCCCCCCCCCGATTTCTTTAAACAGGAACACCTAACGTTCCAGGCAGAACAGCATTTTGTATCAAGAGCTACACAAAACCTTTAGTTTGGGATTTTATTTCTATGTCAAGCTGCCTTCAGAGGTATATATGAAATTCTATGTCAAGCTGCCTTCAGAGGTATATATGAAATAATAGTAAAGGGAAAAAAAGATCACTCGCATAAGATGTAATATTTTAGAAAGAGACTATGCAGTTTATGGAAGTATTTGGTTTAACATGATCACTGTATTACCAGTATCAGTGTGTGTTCTTTTTTCAGAGATATAACTCTTTTTAAACATTTCTTGATTTGCAGAGAACAAAAGACATTCAGAAAATACAACAGATGTAATTCATTAATGGAAATTATCATATTTAATTGAACATCTACAGAATGATCTTTTTTTACTTCTGCAGCTGGTAGCACAGTAGAATTTTATGTTGTACAGTGAAACTGCAACTAGATAAAAGATGGTGGAAAACAGTGAAACAGTGTCAACATACTAGTTTGGTTAGCATTTCTCATTTCATGCCTAGTCCTTAAACAAAATGACTACATGGTGGTAGTAAAGACCCAAATCAAGGAGTAAAGATGAAGCACCATCCTGGATCTGCAGGTGACCAAAAGTGCAGCCTTGCTTATTGTCAGAAAGATCACGTTAACAAGTGTACCAATTCACCATGCAAGAATTTTCTTGAGTGTTGTTATGAATGGAGAGATTTTTTTATTGCCTGGCTTTACATATCGGTCCAAGGGAAAGGGAAAGACCATAGTCTCCTCAGGTTGGTATAATCCCAGTAGTGATTTATCTGTCACTGTTATCTAAGTAATTTGAATAGGTCAAATCAAGAGACTTTTGTCCACACTTCTGTTCATGGCAGTATTTCAACAATGTGTAGATTTCTCTTCTTACTGACTTTGATTCACCTCACTGTAAACCATTAGAAGGAAATGTCCCTTCTGCTACAAACGTTTCTAAAGGACTCAAAAAAGGATATCCTCTTGCATTGCTGTTATAGAGTAAGAAAAATCACTACCTCTGCAATGAACTCAACCAGCTTACTCAGTAGTTATGCATAGGTGGTGGCATTTCCAGAGTTTTCAATCTTTATGACAAAAAACCCTAACAAGATTGTTTAAACTCATTCAACTTATGGATAAACATAGGTTTAAGGAGAAATGGAAGGGAATGATTGCCAAAAGTTTTAACGAACATTTTTAAAATACTATTTTTCTAGCAGCATTTCTAGGCCATTTGTACACCCAAATGAACTTTATTTGGACATGAAGTTAAATGATAGAGTTCAAAAAGAATCAGAATGATAGGCCCTTCTCTCATATCAATTGACATTGATATCAGTGGACAACTACCCATTTAAAACTTTGGTCTAATGTACTTAAGAAGAAAAGTTATGTAACAATAGCAATTAATTTCATCCCAAATTGAAATGTCACCATTTCTATTTTATATGAAAAGGGAGTTTCTGAAAAATATGTAAGAAACAACTTTTGACACAAGGCAGCATGGACTGGGCATAAGCTTTTCTTAGGTAGGAGCCATATGTCTTAAAGAGCATTCAGCAGACACACAGCATGTTACCAGACAATAACTTGCTTATTCTACTCAGTACACTGGGGTCAAATACAACCAATAAATCAGGAAACTTGTTTTCATTCTGGTCATTTTTAGAGTGTACTGAACAAGTGCTTGGTTAAGGAATGAGGATAAGCTCTCTGAACATATTGTTTGAATAATGGGCTGCACACTGGAGAGGAATCTGGCAGATGACCACCTTACCATTGGTTTTAGTTGTCAAAGAATTGGATATCCAAATTCAGCTGTCTGAATGCATCACCACTGTTTATCCAAACAGCCATTTGTATGTGCTCTCTTCACTTCTAATCTAAACTCTTCCTTTTGGGTACAGTTCAAATCCACAGGCACAGTTTAGGCTGCATTTGTATACTAACCCTGGCTTTGAGTCCTCTGTTTTGGTACTGTATCCTGCTGCTGTTTTATTCCCAGCCAGGTGCCAGTCTTCACAAGGAAGAGGTGCCCAAGCATCACTGCTGCCCAGTGAAACCCCAGTCAAGTGCTGTTGCTTGTCTGGTCCCAGAGCCTTTCTTCTCTCATTTGTTCCTAGATGGCATTTTCTGAGATCAGCTTAATGGTAGTACTGCTAGGAATTGTCTTTCTCTTTTTTTTTTTTTCCTTAATTTTTTATTTTATTTTATTTTATTTTCACATCCATTCCTGAGACAAAATCCTGAAGATCCACTAGCATAGCATAAAAATAGACTTCAGCTGTTGGCAAGTGATTCCAGAGCTGGAACCAAAGGATGCCCCTTTTTGTGTAAGAGTTTATCAGTGAAAAGAGGGGCAGGCTAACGGATCAATTTTTTTTTTCTGACCCAAGATTAACAAGCAGTGCAAATCCAGTCACGTTCATCAGTGTCATCTCAATGTGAGTGCCAGTTGTAAAGTGGAGGAGGGATGAGGTTTGCATAAATGTTATAAATACATGCATTCTGGCACTACTATCTTGAATTCTCAACAAGCTCTGATCTTCTTAAAGTTAGTATGATGTATGTTGGTATTTGTTCTTGCCCAATACAACCCTTTGTCTAAGAAATAACCATTTGTCTTGACCAAGGCTCAGATTGTCTCAGTGGGATTTCTTAGTACTATTATTTTTACTTAAGCAACCAATCAGTTTTAAATAAGCACAATGTTTTCACTGATGCTAAGAAGGAAGAATGTTACTAAATCATACTAAATCATTATAATTGCATATAACAGTGTAGTCTATTTTTTCAAAGTAAAATAATTTTTAAAAGGTAAAAGCATTTTACCAAAATATTTTTCCTTCATCATATTGACTGATGGAGATTAAATTCTAAATTTTATTCCACAGGAAAGTTCCAGTACTTTGTTAATTACTCAAAAAAGCTTTATAATTATTTACTCTGCAGTGAGGCTATGTTTTAAAGAAAAAAAACTTTAAAAAAAATGCTTGCAATTTATTCTATAAAAAACATATGAAAAACTAGTTTGCATTCATTTTAGACTGTACATAATTTTTAGAGAAGTAAGTAGGAATTTTTGAACTCCTCTGAAAATTATATGGTAATTTAATTCAAGGTAATTTGTTTTTCAGTTAGCATCTTCCAGACACAATAATTGCTTTTGTAACAAGTGTTTAGCATAAAATGTGTACATAAAATCACACAAAAAAGAACATTCACTTGTAGATAACCCAATCATATTTGAGAAGTTAAAGATTTTCTTTGTATTGAAACAAAGAAAGCTAGAATGACATCATGCTTTTTCATGATTTTAATCTTCTATACTTCTGAATATAATCTATTTGAACCACCTGTTTTCTTAGAAACACTAATGAAAGCCTCCTATCAGTGTGGTACTAGAGTTTACAAGTTAATAATAAATTTATTAAACTTCAAAATACAGATTGAAAGTATTATTTTTTCATTTGAAAGATGGAGAATTTGTTATTATTATCATAATAACTACAAGAACCCAATTAAATCACACATAATTGTGTGATTCATAAACAAGAAGAAATAGTCCTAGTCATAAGGATCTTATTTTCTAAATAGGTAAAATGTGTACAGATTGTGACAATGTAGAAAGTGTGGATTTTGTCTTACAGTTTTAAAAGTGATAAATCTATATCTGATTTAATTTGGAGGTATCCAAATTAAGTCATCAGAAGGCGGCTGAGTATGCAACACAGAAGCTGTTTACTGAAAGTTATAGAGCCTATTAGGGTCACTCTGTGTGGGCATTTAAAGGTTACAGTCACTTTGCAAATATCATTCCAAACTGATTAACCAACAGTTATATATGAAATTTGTTAACTGGGAATTAAATGCAGGTTTCCTGAGTCTTGGCCTCCATAATCCCCAAATCTCATCTGACTGTACTAGCAACTGTAAGGTATAACTAAATCGGTTATTAGTGTGCTGCTTAGATGGCTGAGGCTCTCCAGTCTTCAGCTTTATGAATCATGACACACCTAAGGCATAAACCAATGTGCAGATTTGCTTGCAGCTGATGCGGCTTATTGCTATAGTAAAAGCCAGGCTTAAGGGTATAGCGTATACAAGGCATGATAATGCTTGTGATTTAGCTCTGTCCCATACTGTATAGCTCTGCATGTAGTCTTCTCCCTCAGGTTGTCTCAAGGCTTTTATGGCTTCCTTACAATTATGTTGCACTTGCCTTGAGTACAAAAGGAAAGATTCATACTAAAACAGAGAAATATGGTCAGGTGACCTAAACCTGACTTTTTACCAGATTATACCAAAAATGGAAGTTTTGTAATAATTTCATAAAGCATACTGCAAAATAGCAAGGAAAAAATCCACTCTTGTATTCAAAGGTGTTTGTTTAAAGACTGATTTAAGTGAACTGAAACTGCTATCATTCCAAATGTACTGACACAAGGATAAAGCTGTGTATTATCACAGATAATACAAATACAAATGACATTTTCTCTTGGCTATTGTGCCTGTTAAACAAAATCAACATTTCTAATAATTCAGGTAAATCAGAACAAAAAGGTTATTTAAGATCTATCTTTATTAGGTCTGCTTCTTTAGTGTTGATAATTAGCTACTTATAATATTGATTGATTTATCTGTTAAATCATATATGAAATCAATATTGCCATTTCATCTCTTTAGCATGAGTTTGGTATAGCAGTAAGGAGTCAAACTAGTGGTCTCAATGTGCAATACATGTGTCCCTATAGCTTTTGCACTGTATTAATTCTTCTCTAAAAAGCATAAAATTAGGTTTTCTAGATTTTTAACCAGTCACTAATTACTGACTTGAACTCTGCTTTTGTGATAAATGCAGGAAAAAAAAAAATCCACCATGACTTAATGAGAAATGGATAAGCTTTACAACCATTTGCACTTGATTTAGATATCGGTGAAATTTGTTTTGGGCTTGTATTCATCTCTGCATTTCCTGCAATGCAGCTAAAGCTTTGTTCATTTAGAGGTTAAACTTTATTCTTCATAGAAATAAAGCCTGTTGCAAAGGCTAGAAATTAATAACCTCATAAAGCCATCTAAATGCTAAAATATTTAACCTTTAGAAAGACTCCGTATTTTTCTTGGCTTCAAGCAAGTGTGAGATGTACAATGAATACTGTATAAAATATTCATTGTATCTTGACTTTTATTGTACCTTTAGGCAGACCTGCCTACTAAGTTTCATATTTTTCACTTATTAGCAGGTATTTAACTTTCAAAATGAAGTCTGTTAAGAGGGACAGTGGTGTGAAAATGCATTTACACTTGAGTAAAGGAAATGATTAGCTGCTTACTTATATGGCAATAAGAATTGTGGCAGTAAATGTTAAAAAAAAAATAATTAAAAAATTATGTCAATAGCAATCTTGGCTTAAATGTGTATTTGTACTGTCAGCAAGCTATTTTGTCTTTCACTTTAAAGTATCTTTTATAATAATGAAAAACATTAAGAGTGGAGTGCAATTGTCTCTATGATGACAATTTTATGTTCTCTGTTGTATAATTTACAGCTCAATTTGTATTATACAAATATCAGAATGTTTTGAAATTTCACAAAAAACACTTTAAAGGTCAAAATCTTATATTGTCAAACTGCTTATGTAAATATTGTTCAAAGCAAAATGCCCCAAACTAGTGGCTTCTGAATTCAATACATAAAGCATGAATCAGGGAGATGCCAGAGGCAAAAAAGTAAAAGAGTGATGCTGATGCTGCGATAATATAGAGTCACAAGGCATCTGTTAGTAGTTGAATTATTAGATGTGTGCCTCATAGCTACTGAAAAAAGGGGAAAAATATTGCTTAATATATTTGTCAAAAAGCTTAGAAAAACTGAACTTGATCCAGTTTTATTTTTAGACCCACGTGGATACAAAGGAAAATAAAAAGAATTTCAGAAAGTTCACCTTTAAAGTCATCTCATGCTTTAGCCAATTCCAAATAGTACCATAACATCTGTAGGTGTATGATACAGCTGTCTGCATGTACAGTATCTGAATGACTGTTTATTCTAACCAAGTGATCCCAACATTCAGTCATGCCTCACGATGACTAGATTGATATTGATTTTAAAAATTCCTCCATGAAAAGAAGGGCTTTCAAGAATGGCAGTCCTATATCATACAACTTATGGAGGCCACTTTTGAGACTACCTAGGAAAGCTCAGGCTTAATTTTATCAGTTTTTGGTTTTCCAGATGTTTATACAGCATTTAGTTGGTTTATCAAAGTACTGTAAGTAAAGATTGTAAACCTTAGACATATGAATGCATATCATAACATATTCTTAATATTAAAAATAAACATAAAATCAGAAGAGATTAATTGAATGTGGAATGACACTTTTCAACATACTGTTATTTTTACAGTCATAGCGATGTTTGCTATTTTCTAGGAGTATCATTAACTCAGCAAATGTTATCGAGATGCTACAATATAATATTAATCATTTTCTAGGAAGATGATTCACACTCCATCATGTCCCACAGATGGGTGCAATATTCATATTGCTGGTTCCATATTTTGTGTGTCAGCAGTGATGTTTCTCTAGCAAAACTGTATTGGAACAAGAGGAGCCTTGAGTTAGTTTCTCCCATTTCTTTTGGCTGTCACTGCAGTTTAGTATTAGCTTTCAAGCTGAAAGAAACTTTAAGGATTAAAATTTAAAAAATAATTACATTTCCAGCACTGGCTGATCCAATAAACTCCAACCCTAGCAGTTCTCATTAGATGTAATTCATAAACCTCAAGTACAGTACTTTGCACTTTACAGGAAAGTGAGGTCTTATATAGAGATACTTTTAATCCATGAACTAAGTCTTATTTTACACATTGCTTAACAATTCAATGTTCTCCAATCTATGATTTTTTTTTAATTTTTTATTATTTTTTTTTTTAGCCGAGATTGGCCATATACTTTAATTCAGTCACTTCCTAAACTATGGTTGTTAAATTCTATTCAGTTACTTTATGAATGTGCTTTTATTGCTTGGGCAATTAAGAGTTCAGGAAAAGGTCCTTTTTTATTTCACGGTTGTGAGATTGTAATAGTCAGACCGAACCAGTCCTAAAATTTATGCTTAGTGGGCAGCATAAGATATAGAATTAGAGATGAAGATGTTAATCCAGCATGGTTTTGGAAATAGATTCTTTAACGTCTAAAAAGCTTATGGTTTAAAAGCTGTTTCAGAACCTGCTAGATTTCAAATCTAACTGCATAAATTGCCTGCTATGTCCTTGGGTCTTTGCCATATAAATTAATGAGTACTTTCACTACTAGAAAAAATATGAGGAAACTTTAGCATTGCTAAATTTCCAGTCTTTCTGTGTTCCAGTTCTTGTCTTGCTGATTGTCACCATGAGGCGACGGAAAAAAGAGCCCCTCATTTTTGATGAAGAGAGAGACATCAGAGAGAACATCGTCAGGTATGATGATGAGGGTGGTGGAGAAGAAGATACTGAGGCTTTTGACATGGCTGCCTTGAGAAACCTCAACATTATCCGAGACACCAAGGCCAGAAGGGATGTGACACCTGAGATTCAGTTCTTGAGCAGACCGACTTTTAAAAGCATCCCAGATAACGTCATTTTTAGGGAATTTATCTGGGAAAGACTAAAAGAAGCTGACGTGGACCCCTGTGCGCCACCCTATGACTCCCTGCAGACATACGCGTTTGAGGGGAACGGCTCGGTGGCAGAGTCACTCAGTTCTTTAGATTCGATCAGCTCAAACTCTGACCAGAACTACGATTACCTCAGTGACTGGGGCCCTCGCTTTAAAAGGCTTGCGGATATGTATGGGACTGGACCAGACTGCTTGTACTCATAGCCTTGGAACCTTTCTCTGAAAATGCACTGAAGAATACTAAAATAGAAACCCCAACCTTACAGACTGAAGAAAGTTGTAAATATTTCTCCATTTTTAACCTTTTAGGTTTTTTTGCCTTGGTGGAACATATCTTCATTAGACTTGTCCTAGGGACTGCACTAACCACACAGAATATGAGCATTTGGTGGCATTTTTATTAAAATGAAATGCTCAGCCACGTTCAAATAGATAGCAACCCTCAGATACCTGCAGAGGCAACTCACTTTCAAGAGTATGTTATGCACTGTGACCTCAATGAGCCAATGATACTCTGTAGATGCCTTCGCAGTATTGCTATATCTAAACACACTGTCTCTGGTATAAGCGTAAGAAGAAAAAAATTTACAAATACATCATTCAATAGAACATTACAATATATAGTGTTTACAGATGCAAGGGTTTTTTAACAAATTTTCTTTACAGTGTTGCATGCAGCTTGCTAGACCAAAAGCAGATGGATGGACATGAAAACAAACAAAAGCCCAGCAGATTATTTTATTTTTTCTTCTCCCTGTTTGTTCGCAGAGCTATTTAATTAGAAGTGTCTTTAATTTTCTGGTAATTTTATGAAAAATTACTGTTTGTACTAAGAAATTCCATAATGTCATCAACTTACTAAAGTAGTTTTCAAACCACATAAAATGAGAAATATGGAGGGATATTCTTATGGTTGAAAAGTTTTGTGATGCCCACGTAGGTATAGAAAAGATGTTGCTATCTATTTGCTATTTTTTATTATCTCTTCTGATTTATACAGGAGAATTTATCCTTTTTTTATTATTATTTGACATAAAGTGTTATATTTATTTTGGAGCTCCAATCTCCACTAAATTCAGGTCCATTTTACTGCCTCATGGTATTAGACTTGTCAGAACATGCTGATTTTTCTCCAGTCTCAGATAAATGTAGGAAATGAAGCATGGAAATGGAGAAATTACAGTAAAGCAATCTCGCCCACCATTCATCTCTGAGAAAGGAGAGCAGCTACAAGGACATGCAGTTGTTCTTCTGAGCCATTATAAAGTCTGAGACATTTAAATAAAATATTTGTACATTGATTTTTTTGAAAGAAGACTACAGAGGTAGCTGGGAGTGTCTTTAATGCAAGATTTAATTTTCAAGGTTAAATATGCTATATGCTTCAAAGACTGTAAACACCTTGCTTTTCTCCTTCCTCTTCTCTTTTGCTGCTGATGAATCACAGTAGAAGACTCTTCAATTTCTTTCTTATGTTAAGCAACGTAATTCTATTAACTCAAGAAATCATCTTTAGATCCTGCTGCACATAAGTATTTTTCCCCAAAGGTGTTAACTTTCTACACATAATTTCTATGCTGGTTCAGGAGTGCCAAAACAGAAGGACAACTGCTGTTGGTTAAAATACTGTACGATTTTGAAGTAGGATTTCTTAGAATAAGACAAGTTTTTTATGATTCTGACAATATTTATACTTCATCTTTCATGATTTATTACTAGATAATAAGACATATATTCAAGTAAAATAGTGGTTTTAAGTATTATTTCAGATCGTTTTTGTTTAGATAATCTGTATATGAGTTCCTAAGTTAGACTCTGCTCCTGCAAACTTTTTTGCTTTTATCTAACTTGAAATTACTTGACTTGCCTGCAATTACTGAGAGACATACAGAATTGTTTGCAGGACTGTATGTGTGAATAGAAGGTACTCCATAGAGGATGATGCTCACTCCAAAAGTACTTCTTTCTGATAGAAGGATCCTTGTACTAAAATCCTAATGTATTGGTGACACCAGGCTAGAAGATGGGAAATTTTCATTAAGGCTTTGTAATTTTTGCAGCCCAGCATTATCAATTAACTATGTGAAAGTGGCCTTCAGCTCCACCAGAAAAAAAAGCAAAAACAAAAACAAAAACAAAAACAAAAAAACAAAACAAACACAAAATAATTTTAATCATCTGCAACATATTTAATTTCTGTTACATTTTGGTAGACAATCATTGTTTCATAATTCAGTAGATTTGCTTCTAGTTGTATTAAATATATATATATAGGTATATATATATATATATAAAGACTGATTTTGTAATGGAACTGAAAGATATCACCCATGACTTTTAGTCATACATGTAAAATTTTCAATAAAAATTAAAAA
>VXBL01009140.1:85674-97338 GCA_013400195.1 Aramus guarauna | reverse complement strand
AGAGAAAATGAACCATGTGTACGCAGTTTAATGAGAGCGAGATATGCTGCAGGAGTTAAGCATATATTAAATCAGCAAGGTGCTGAGAGAACAGTTTTTTATTAATCTCATTGTTTGTGGGAAGATAATACATGCATCTGGATTAAGATGTCAAAAATGCTGATTTTAGCACATAACACTCAAAGGAGATTTAAATGTGGTTTAGAGTAAACAGCAGAATTCCATTGCTTTTCCACCTTCTATATCTGTAAAAAAACAAAAAGCTCCCCTGTTATGAAACTATGTTAGGGTTGGGGTTTTTTGTGTGTTTTCTATGGAAAAAAATATGCTTTAATGCCATAAAACCTCTTGCATCAATGTTTTCTGTTGCACAGTTATAAAATAATCAAGTAAATTTGTTGTTACATTATATATGCTTACCTATTAATTATATTATTGCAGTAAGAAAGGTGGAAATCCCTTATGTTTGATGACAGTTGTTACTATAATATATACATATGGTCTGCATAATATACATACTATAGAATGTTCTCCATAAATTACCATGACTATAGATTTTCAAGGCTTATAATCTAATTCAAGTTCTTTCTTTGAGTGTTATTTATATTGCATAGTCTGATGTCATAAACTATATTCTATGGACTAAATAGTGTAAAATATAAGAAATATTTTCTCTGTCCTGGAAAGGTTATGAAATTATTTGAGTAAATTAATTAGTAAGACCTTTTAAAAATACCTCCCATTTTATTAATTTGTTTAGCTTTCTGAAGAGCTCCAGTATCAAATAGAGGCCACAAGTCCTCCTTCAAAAACATTACAACCACTGCCATCTTATAGTGAAATGCCAACACCTCTTTCCTTCCACCATATGACAATTTAATAGGCTTAGTTTAAATTGAGATTTCCAAGCACCTTGAAAAACATACGGTTTTAAGAGTGCTACTAAAGAAATGCACATATAGTTAACCCATTTGAAGAAGATTTAAGGCAAGATGCCTTACTTTGCTTTGACCAGTGTAAAGTCTACTGAATTCAACAGAGTTAAACAGTGGACATTCTGACTTGCACTTTTTATTCCAAACAATAAACTTAACGTACTTACTCTGTTAAGTTATATCTCCACTAAGACAAAGCACAGGCCTTCCTAAGCGTACTAATTCTGATGGCTGGGTTAATACAATCACTGCAGGACACATGAAATTTGATGATGCCAACTGAAACCTCTCCTTCTCCCTAAGAATTAAGGGGGAAAAAAATGCCTCCTTTTTACTTGATGCTTTCTTTGTTGTTTCAAAAGGGGAATTACCCTTTAAAGTTAAGGTCTTTCCTCAGTTATTTTATCTTATTTACCCTTCAGGTGCTGGGACTGTCCTTTTTTCTTTTTAGAGATTTTGGATGAAAGCATGTTGTGAAATATGAAACGGCAGCATCTTATTTTTATGGACAAGTACTCATGTATGACATAAAGAAAAGTAGTAGTTTGTCATTCTGAAAAAGAAATAAACATACTTTAAAGTGTACAATTACATTGACTTTTAAGATCATTAAAGAGTTGAAAGGCAAACACAATTATCTTTATCAACTATAGTATTAAATTCTTGGTTGCAGCCTATTATGTAGCTGCCTTTATTTTTTTGTGTGTAGAATTTAGCTCTACTTTAGTATCTATGTAGAACAATAGACAACATTTGAGACAACATTGTATTCACCTCATTAGCGATAGTTAGATGAGGTCAAGTATATTTTTATTGTCTGTAACTCTAAAAGTGAATTACAAACGATAGAAGTGATATTTTATTTATTTGACAGAAACAGGAAAGTCTACAAGATAACCAGAGGTCTACAAGTTGAAGTCTAACCTATGGCATCACTAAGTTTCCCATATATATATATAAGTTTCCCAGATATATCCTGAGATATAGTTACACTCCCGCACCATTTCTTCTACACCAAGAAATCTTCCTCTGCTCAGTATCAATGCAGCTAAAAACATATTGTATTGTTTACTGCAAAGTTTTTTCTACCTGAAGTTTTGCTCGTTGAACTAGATTCACAGTACACAACAGGAATAATCTATTTCCTAGATGAAGGGAGTGGGAAAAAAAAAATCCACATATGAATGCTATTCTTTACTTTGTGGCTATACTTTACTTTGTGACTATATTTTATAATTTCTCACAAAAGAGAAGAAAAAACTTTAAACGTGTTACATAAAATCTGTGGAACTTTAGACCATACAATTGCAGACAGAAATATATTGGTTAAAAAAATTGATTTATCTAAGCATTATATGAAACAAGATTGTCATGGAATCTTTATGTATTTGATCAAATACAAAGAAAGCAGAAAACAGCATGGGAATTTCTTGGAAATCAGAAGAAAATCTAATTTGAAGCCACAGTGGTGTATCATGTGCATGCTTCTTCTCTTGTCTCATATATGAACACACATTTCCTAAAATTATATGTATATTTAAATATTCCACCCACACACTATTTTTAAATACCTTATTTAACCAGAGTATCCAAAAAAATTAACCCTACTCACAAAAACTTTGTCTATTCCCATTAATGTCTGATGTAGCAAAATACAGTTTAGACTCAGAACAAGCTTTTGAGATTGCCCCACAATAAAAATTAAATTGTTTTCATATTTTGACCCAAAATAGTTTACAAGCTGCTAGAAGTGTTGCAAGGACTACTACTTCCACAATGTTTTAAAGTCGTAGGTTATTTTATAAAAAAATGGTATCAGATTGAAATTCCTCTTCCTAGAAATAGCGTAAAGTTTAATGGAGTTTAATAGTTGGTTGATAAACTAAGGTCATAAACATATTGTGCATCATAATAGCAAGCTGTGTGCTGAACCAGGACTAGAAAATGTCAAGGATTTTATTTTCTCCTCCTACTCCCCACAATCTCTGCCAAAGTCAGTATCTCTTTTCATTGTACATCAAAGTGAAATCATATTAAGTCTAAGTTAGACAGATTAAGGAACTGGATCTTGGTCTCCTCCTCACAAAGGGTAAAAGACTATTTTCTAGCTCATTGTATTCAATTATTCCTGTCTGATGATGTCTTGACTCCTAGGTCATGTTAACTGAGACCTGTGAAGTTCTTGTTTGTGGTTGGGGTTTTTTTTTTGTTGTTTTTTGTTTGGGTTTTTTTGTTGTTGTTTTGGTGGGGTTTTTTTGTTTTTTTTTGGGGGGGGGTGTTATTGTTAAAAAATGGTATTCTTGGTGAAAAGCTTACATTTGGATGAGTTGACTATTTTTGGTTTGATTTTTTGTTTTTCTTTGGTCAAAAACATACCAGCCAGGTACATCATGATTTTTCTTCAGTTTTGACTTCAAACCCATGGTTTCTTCTTCTGTTAATAGCACAAAAGCAAGTCCTGAGATGTTCCTTCTCTTTGATGTCAAGAAGCTATGGAGAAAAAGCTAAACATAGCATCAGCAGACTGCAGTGAAACTAATCTGTCACTTTCTCTAAACATGAGCTCACAAACTCTACAGTTAAGCTGCCATTAACACCATTCAAATCACAACATGGGTCTAATCTTACAACTTCAAAATATACTGTCATTTTCTGGCACTACTATCAGCAATTTTTACACATTTAGCAAAATCAAATTTTAGAATTGTCAAGTTTTGTTACCAGTGGCTCAGTTTCATAATTATTATTTATATCATGGTCTTGATGCACAGAAAGAGGGAAAAGTTACAAAAGTAAAACAGCACAAGTAGAAAATGACCCTATGTGCACTGAGTTTTAATGTGGTGTTTCAATTATTGCTCTACTTTAGTACTCCCTAATACATTGATAGCTTTTCCTCTCATAGTGTAAATGTGATATCCAGCCAAACATTCCAGCCACATTAGACCATTCGAGACTGACAAGAATGGTCAATGTGAATTTTAATGCCCTTACATTTCCTTAGCAATTGAAACATCCTTTATTATTATCACACTGTTGAAATTATGTGGAGAAATAAGTGTTTACTGATGCACCTGAAAAATGCTAAGTGAAATCCTGGTCATGTTGAAGTACTTGGCAGACTTCCCTATGACTTTCAAGAGGTGTCAAGATCTATACATTGTTAGGGGAGACCGATAAATGACTACTTACAGCATCAAGATGAGAGATTCTCAATTTGAGCTGGATACCCTTTCTTTTTACACAATCCTTTCTACTGACTTTCCCTTTCTAGAAGCCACAATCTGCATCTTTTAATGGTAATGCAAGTAGCTTAATAGGGTGTTTTTAATGGCATAAACTGCTTACTATCAGCATAGTACATATAACCTTTCTGTAACAAACAGTACCTTTCCTCTCAAAGATCATTTCTGTGCACATGCTAAGTACAGACAGTGTTACAAAAGGTTTACGCTTGCTGAAGTAACAATAGCAAAGTACTGACTGGAGAAAAAATATAAATATCTCTTTCTCCCTAAAAGTAAGAACGTACAGAATTTCTGAGCTATAAAATCAAATTATTATACCTTTCCTCAGACTGTGTGACCATCTATAGCTTTACTGACTTCCATGATTGTAGATACAATCCAAATGGATCATAATCTTCCTGTTTTAGAGTCTGTTATCTTGCTGTTGCTTGAGATTTCATTAACATAGAAAGGGGCTGGAGCAACATAATGACAGAGAGATTAAGAGCACCAAGTTTTTTCTGGTGTTTTTATTAGTTCATACATGAGCTAATGATGTAAAAAATAACATTTTACCAGATGCTACTGGAATACAATTTTGTCTGAGCTAATAATTTTCCATCCTGTGGAACAATATCTTCCAGCAGTCTGCAATACTTGGCCTGGTCTCATATTCTTATTCAAATATAAAGAAAGAACTGTTAAGGAGAAAGATTAAATACCTAAGTGATAAGCTTAATAAGACATTTACTATTCCTCAAAATATTAAGTTTTCCTAGTTCATGTGTGATGAACTCATGAATGCAGCTCTCATAGGACATACAACATGTTGATGCAGTTATTATTTCTGGCTGGATGTTCGTTCATATTTTTTTCCCTTCAGTTCCTAGTAAAGTTTGACTGTGACATACATAAAACAACTGCAATGATGAAAAAGTGCGGTATATTTACCTCCAAGGACACTGTGAAGATTCATGCAGTGTAAAAAATAATTTCTTCAAAACAGGTTAGTGAAAAGATGAACATGTTGTCTCCCCCTTTCTCTTCTTCTCTTCCCATCCTCTGCCTCCTCAAAGATCATATATGATACTAAGGCTTTTGCTAATATATCGTTTTGCTGTTTTGGCTACACATTCATTATCTTTTGTAGTAGTCACATGCAGAAGGTAAATGGAGAACAAACCAGTGTCAAAGTCAAAGCTTGGGAATTAGAAAGAAATTTAAAAATTTCCTACTTTTTTTATATGACCTTGACAAACTAGCTTTGAGGTAGAACTATGATTTATCTTTCAGAGTAAATTACTACATGATAATGAAATAAAATAATATGAAAAATTGATACTTAGTAACAGCTGATCATGAGATATAGATAAATATATTATATATGACATTTTTTTACTGTAGCTTAGCACAGGTCAATACACTTTATTGGGACTCAAAGATTAACGTAGTCCATCTTGGCTCATGAACAAAGCACTTTCATGAAGGGATTTTAATTCAAATAGGTACTGTGAAATGTGGTGTTATTTCAACATCCAGAAGCCACAGTTCCTTGGAAATAAACAGAGGTAACCAACAACCCAGACTTCTTATCCTTCTGGGAACAGGTGCATATATACAGAGAGGACAGGAAGGAGAAGTTTTTAGAATTTAATACCTGTAATGAATATGTACGTAAATCCAGTTGACTCTAACTGAAAGCAGGACAGAAGCAGAGGATGCGTCTTTCAATGGCATGCATTCTACTCAGTCTCATTTAGCCAATTATTGTCATCTGTATTAAGAGTTGTCTTGAGTGTGGCCTTCGTGTACTACAAAAAATACAGCTTCAGAAACTGAAAAGATTTCTGTTGTCTTCTGGTGAATTTGCATTCATGAAGAGGTAAAGCAAATACAGATCAAAGCTGTGACTGACTGGCAGCTTGTTCTCAACTACATTAGAGTTAAGAACGTAAGTGGTGTACTGGGTTTGTGTGGCAAGGTTTTGGTAGTGGGGGCGGGGGGCAACAGGGGTGGCTTCTGTGAAAAGCAGGCCAAGGCCAAGCCAATCAGCGCCTCTGTGATAACATATTTAAGAAGGGAAAAAAACCCACTAACTTAGTGAGAGCTTTTGCAGCCAGAGAGAGGAGTAAGAAGATGTAAGAAACTGCAGACACCAAGGTCAATGCAGAAGGAGGGGGAGGAGGTGCTCCCGGCGCCGGAGCAGAGATCCCCCTGCAGCCTGTGGTGAAGACCATGGTGAAGCAGGCTGTCCCCCTGCAGCCCATGGAGGAAGGATGAGGGGGTGTAGAGATTCCACCTGCAGCCNGTTTTAAGATTTGATTTTATTTCCCATTCCTCTACTCTGTTTTGCTTGGTAATAAATTAGATGAATTTCCTCTCTAAGTTCAGTGTGTTTTGCTCATGATGATAATGAGTGAGTGATCTCTCCCTGTCCTTATCTCGACCTACAAAGCTTTCTGTTATACCTTTTCTCCCCTGTCTAGTGAATGAGGGGAGTGATAGAGCAGCTCTGGTGGGTACCAGGGTCAACCCACCACAGCAGGTATGCAGAGACCATGCTGAATGATGCTGCCTTGCTGTGTCATTCTTCATCCTTTCCTGTGTATATCCACTGCTCATCTCTTTCGCTAGTTGTTATTTTCTAGAGGAAAGTTTTATCTTTTTTAATTCTTCCTGTATGGTGCTTCATAGAATTGGTCACAGACAATGATTAGGCCTTCTAAACAGAACAGCAATACTATTGTTAGTCTAATTACTAATATTAATGATGCTGCTGAAAAGAGATATTGTTGGTCTTGGAATCAGAATATCAAATTAGCCACCCAGATTTGTTACTAATCTGTTCTGTGACATTGTTTGATTCATCTTTCTTTGTCATCTGTTGATATAAAGGCCTGAAGAAGAACAGAGTGTTTTCAATATTTTGGAGAATGAATATAGTATGGTAATAGCAACTTAATAAACATTTGTTTGTTTGTTTTATCTTTTAAATTTAAAATATGAAGTATACTCATGGATAGAATTCAATCCTGGCATAAGTCTGGAGTAAACCATTCCTGAGCCAATGTCAGCACCAATGTAATTTCAGTGTTGTATATGAGATGGTAAGCGAGCATCAAGAAACAATGAGCATTCCTGAAAATAATTTGGCATTAAGAAGGCATACAAATAAAGTGTGATAGTTATACCAGTGGGATGGAATGTTGTAGAAAAAAAACACACAAATAAAGGCTGCCAATACTTTAATTTCATACATCTTGCATTCTATAGAGTTTTAGACAAAGAAAGATTGAATTAATTTACTTCTGTCTTTAAAGTAAACATTCTCTCAAATCCACAATGAAACAGTGACATATAAATATATTGGAGGGCTAGTATACTTTTTTATGAGGTAAAAAAAAAGCCCTAACTTTATGTAGTTCTGTTGCATATACAAGTAGATAAAGACAAATACTTAATTGATGTTTTAATATGGAAGAAGCCATATTTGCAGGTAACTAGGAAAGGTTTTGAGAATGTATGCTCTCCTCAACTAATTTACTTGGACAGCTGAAGCTTGTTAAAATCCATTCCTAACATAAAACATGTATCTTTGTAAACCTTATGGTTTAACTTATCTGAGATAATAAATATAAATTTTATTGACATGGAATCTTATCTGAATAAAGAAAGTTAATTCATCCTTCTTGCCACTCAGTCATAAAAAACCCCAATGATTTTGTAAGTTTAAAAATCTATTCTCCCTTTGGAAATAAGAAATTAAAAGCTCCCTCATTAGCAAGTTGCATTGGTAAAGTAATGTGTGGGAAAAGCTAATGGTCTTGAACAGACTACCTCATTGAATGATATCTTTAAAGTTTATCTGGCATGTGCATCAGGAATCACTGCTCTGTTAGAAAACCAAAGTGGAGGCAGCTCAGGTAAGCTACCATCAACTTCAGTAACAAAACATTTTTTTGCTCTATCACTTTATCTCTGTAATTTGTTGGTGGATGGAAATCATATAAACAAAATTGATACATTATTAATTTTAATCATACTGTCCAAAAATTTCTGTGTGCAATAATTTATTGAGATTCAGGGCAATAAACTGCACTGCTCAAATTTTTGCTGAGTGAATTAAAAAGGATGCCACTACTCTGATACCAAAATTATTTTCAAAACTAAATGGGACCTCACAGAACACGTATTCCACTGTTTCCTTTCAACATGTGTAAATGAAAAAAAAGTCAGGGAAACAGAAGACATAAGAGTTCAAAGAGCTCAAAGTGGACTTTTTGTAACTACAGCAGCTGTTTTATTTGTCATCCAGGAGTTCAGAATTTGTGCAATGTGGTGACAATAATTTTGTACTAAAGCAGCAGTGAATTGACCCAGAGAACAGGATGTCTTTCCTTGAATGAAGCCAGGTTCAGTTCTACAAAGGTATTTAGGCACATGATCAATGACAGTGTGGCAGCTAAACACATCTAAGGGCCAGGATCAGAACCATTCCCTCATCTTCTAAATTCCCTGGAGAATAGACATCTGAGCACAGTGCTCTTTAAACAGTTAAATGTGACAAGACTCTCTACCTTAGGTTATTTAATTATGAAAGACGAAAAGGGCATATATAACTTTCACCTTTTTCTATTTTGTTATTGTAGTGAAAGAGATCATGCCAGTCTTTTATCTACTAATGACCAAAGCATTGCATGAAACTTTATCTGCACAATTCCCATTAAAACTGCATAAGCTAAATTATCTAGAAAGCCTCCTCTTTTTTTCTTGGGTAGTTTTTTGGTAGTTCACGATGAAGTATTTTATAATTTCTAATTATTTTTCAGTTACTATGCCTTCTTTCTCCACCTGCTGCATGAAGAACTATACAACAGGTCAATAATAAAGCTTCTCTTATTACTATTTGGGGTTTTTGTTTGGTTTTGGTTGGTTGGTTGGTTGGTTGGTTGGTTGGTTGGTTTGGGTTTTTTTAATAGAAGCTAATCTTTTGACAATGTGAATTGAGTATTGAATCAGAATATCTTCTGTTTAGAAGAATAGCAAGCTAGCTGGGCTTAGGACAAAACTGCAATAGCTCCCAAAACATCCTATTTTTTTTATTTTTTTACTATTTTTCTATAAATAAGATCCCACTGACCTTTACATTACAAGACAGAGAGCAAATTTAATAGTTTTTATACATATTGTCCAAGGAGCTAGATACACGTTATTTACAGCCAACAGGCAGAAGAGTGAGTATGTGCAAGATGATATGATGTTAGAATACAAGGATGCAACTTTAACCAGCTTAGAAAAAGGACATCTTGTTTACAATGGAGTGTACTCATGAGAGAGCTGTTAAGTATGAATTATTAAACTTAGTGCACTTCAGAAAATGTAATTGAACACAGGAGACTAAAAATATAAATTGTAGTCTGTAAGCAAATAAATTTAACATTCTCCTAGCTCTAAAATAGATATAAAGTAATATTAGCATACAGTTTAAAGGTCAATTAGCAGTGGTAGTCCATTAGTACTTTGTAGGTTAGACATTTTTTGCAGCTTGAAAAATGAATGACTGGTCGCATGATTTTATAGGCTTCTGTTATGCCCATACTCCTTCACCTTTCTCTGTTATTTTTGCTCTCCTCATTCCCCTTCACTGCTTTCCTCCTTTAATAAATTTACTTTATTATACAAGCTCTCAGTCTCTAAAAGGTCAAGATGTACCAGGTACTCTCAGTATTTGGATTGCAAAATCAGATCGCGGAAAGGGGTTTCTTAATCAGTACTTCTGGTAGTGCTGCCTTCTAGATCCACCTAGAACAAAATTCTCTACCAACGTTTACATGTGTTCAGGATTTTGTCAGATCTAATAAAAGACAGGAAAACCGTAAAAACAATACACTATCTTATGTCTTCTCCTTCTGCCTGTGTATTCTATGAATTCTAAAAGAAAAAAATTTCAAGAAACTGTGGTACTGTGTAGAGGAAAACACAGTAAGAAATGGGACTTCATATCTCAAGAAGTTAATAAAGAATTGTGAATAGAAAGGAGATGCTAGTCAATAATTTTTGAAAGACATTACATTACTCTCAGCTGGCTACCAGGGGTCTATGTCAAATGAATTGTGTTTTGAAACTAGGTCATAGAGAATAAGTCTTCACATAACTGCTGACCATTAATTTAACATCCTTGTCGGCAGTCTCAGTAAAGACAAAAGTACTGAATTAACATACACAATAAAATACCCTATCTCTTTCCATCTGATTTTAAAATGTTCCCTTTAGGACATTTTTTTTTTTTTTAAGTCACATTGGTGATGAAAACTTGTACTAGCCATCACAGAACAAGATCAAGAAAGCTTCAGAAGTTAATGGACTGTTAATTCAGCATTTTTATAATAGCATTAGAAACAAAAGAAAATAGTTGACTAAGCAAAGATAATTCAATTTAAGGTCAGTCATAAAACTTTTCTGATATTTAATCAGCTGCCATGCTCAATTTTCAAAACTTCTAGCAGTTATGTTCAAATCAGATCAAAAGTAATCATTTAATCAGGTATGTGTTTAGATAGACTTAGTTTCAATTTTTTACAAAGTTCCAATGTCTTCCTTCTTTCTTACATCTTTTTTTCCATTAACCTATATGAAATTGCAGATGTTCAGTATGTAATAATCTCAGTAAAATTCTGGAAGTTTGTAAGTAACATAATTATGAAAAACTACATTTTCTAGGCAACCATTGTGAAATAGATATCACAATAACTGTAGGGACAAGATATTCTCGTATATGGAGCTGGAAGATATCTCTATCAAATACTGAAATGAAACAGTGAAATCAATTCTGTTACATCAGAAAGCATTTTTATCTCAGAATTAGCCACAGAAAGTAGTCTGTGACTAATGTGTTGAAATGCAAGAAAAAAAAAAGCCTCTGACTTTTTAGTTTCTTACTTCTAATTGGTGACGTTGATTGACTTGAATGAGGAACACAAGGATTTGAATGTGGAACAAGCAAAGAATGATCTTCTGTAAAAAGGGAAAATTTGAACAGCATCTTTTATTCAAAGCAGGAGGGAAAAAATACCTGATATGGAAGTAGTACAATACTTACTGAATGAAATAAAAAAACAAATCCTAAAGCCAAACCAACATCAAACAGGTCCAAAAGAATACTATGGAGGCAAGCACAAAATATGGAAAAAGAATCTGTAAGAAGGATGCCTATGACACCATTGCATGGAAGTACAGATACAAAGTGAAAATAGTCAAAATATAGTTTAGCCAAACTTTTTTAAAGAATATTACAACTGTCAGTGACAAAGATAAAAATAGAAAAGGGTGAGCAGGCATAGGAAACAGAAGAAAACTAATATTAATACATGCTCAGAAAGGAGTAAAGATCAAGGTTAACCTATTCCAGTTGCCAAAGGAATATTTCTGCCTCAGTTGTTGGTTTTCTTTTTTAAATGTGACTGCTATACAGAAAAAATAATGGTAGCATATCATGGGGGGGG